>CAMZMU010000080.1:48658518-48739699 GCA_947311845.1 Poa pratensis | reverse complement strand
TACCCCGTGGACCCCTCCTAGCCATCTAGGAGTATACGGACCTCTTACGTCATCTGACCCACGTGCACCCTCCCAGCCATCTAGGAGTATCAGTAGCACTTTTAGGTCATCCTAAAAGCACGTGCGACTCTTGCCATTGGACCCCCGTGGACCCCTCTAGCCATCTAGGAGTAACGGACCCTCCTTACGTCATCTGACCCACGTGCACCCCTCCCAGCCATCTAGGAGTATCAGTAGCACTTTTAGGTCATCCTAAAGCACGTGCGACAATCCTAGCCATCTGGACCCCGTGGACCCCTCCTAGCCATCTAGGAGTATACGGACCCTCCTTAGTCATCTGACCCACGTGCACCCCTCCCAGCCATCTAAGGAGTATCGTAGCACTTTTAGGTTCATCCTAAAGCACGTGCGACAATCCTAGCCATCTGACCCCGTGGACCCCTCCTAGCCATCTAGGAGTATACGGACCTCCTTACGTCATCTGACCCACGTGCACCCTCCCAATCTAGGAGTATCGTAGCACTTTTAGGTCATCCTAAAGCACGTGTGACAATCCTAGCCATCTGGACCCCGTGGACCCCTCTAGCCATCTAGGAGTATACGGACCCTCCTTACGTCATCTGACCCACGTGCACCCTCCCAGCCATCTAGGAGTATCAGTAGCACTTTTAGGTCATCCTAAAGCATGTGCGACAATCCTAGCCATCTGGACCCCGTGGACCCTCCTTGCCATCTAGGAGTATACGGACCTCCTTACGTCATCTGACCCACGTGCACCCCTCCCAGCCATCTAGGAGTATCAGTAGCACTTTTAGGTCATCCTAAAGCACGTGCGACAATCCTAGCCATCTGGACCCCGTGGACCCCTCCTAGCCATCTAGGAGTATACGGACCTCCTTACGTCATCTGACCACCTGCACCCTCCCAGCCATTAGGAGTATCAGTAGCCTTTAGGTCATCCTAAAGCACGTGCGACAATCCTAGCCATCTGGACCCCCGTGGACCCCTCCTAGCCATCGAGTATACGGACCCTACTTACGTCATCTGACCACGTGCACCCTCCAGCCATCTATAGTATCAGTAGCACTTTTAGGTCATCCTAAAGCACGTGCGACAATCCTAGCCATCTGGACCCCGTGGACCCCTCCTAGCCATTAGGAGTATACGGACCCTCCTTACGTCATCTGACCCACGTGCACCCCTCCCAGCCATCTAGGAGTATCGCAGCTTTTAGGTCATCCTACACGTGCGACAATCCTAGCCATCTGGACCCCTGTGGACCCCTCCTAGCCATCTAGGAGTATACGGACCCTCCTTACGTCATCTGACCCACGTGCACCCCTCCCAGCCATCTAGGAGTATCAGTAGCACTTTTAGGTATCCTAAAACACGTGCGACAATCCTAGCCATCTGGACCCCCGTGGACCCCTCCTAGCCATCAGGAGTATACGGACCCTCCTTACGTCATCTGACCCACGTGCACCCTCCCAGCCATCGGAGTATCAGTAGCACTTTTAGGTCATCCTAAGCACGTGCGACAATCCTAGCCATCTGGACCCCCGTGGACCCTCCTAGCCATCTAGGATTATGGACCTCTTACGTCATCTGACCCACGTGCACCCCTCCCAGCCATTCGAGTATCAGTAGCACTTTTAGGTCATCCTAAAGCACGTGCGACAATCCTAGCCATCTGGACCCCGTGGACCCCTCCTAGCCATCAGGAGTATACGGACTCCTTACGTCATCTGACCACGTGCACCCTCCCAGCCATCTAGGAGTATCAGTAGCACTTTTAGGTCATCTAAAGCACGTGCGACAATCCTAGCCATTGGACCCCGTGGACCCCTCCTAGCCATCTAGGAGTATACGGACCCTCCTTACGTCATCTGACCCACGTGCACCCTCCAGCCATCTAGGAGTATCAGTAGCACTTTTACGTCATCCTAAACACGTGACATCCTGCCATCTGGACCCCCGTGGACCCCTCCTAGCCATCTAGGAGTATACGGACCCTCCTTACGTCATCTGACCCACGTGCACCCCTCCCAGCCATCTAGGAGTATCAGTAGCACTTTTAGGTCATCCTAAAGCACGTGCGACAATCCTAGCCATCTGGACCCCCGTGGACCCCTCCTAGCCATCTAGGAGTATACGGACCCTCCTTACGTCATCTGACCCACGTGCACCCCTCCCACATCTAGGAGTATCGTAGCACTTTTAGGTCATCCTAAAGCACGTGCGACAATCCTAGCCATCTGACCCCGTGGACCCTCCTAGCCATCTAGGAGTATACGGACCCTCCTTACGTCATCTGACCCACGTGCACCCTCCCAGCATCTAGGAGTATCGTAGCATTTTAGGTCATCCTAAAGCACGTGTGACAATCCTAGCCATCTGGACCCCGTGGACCCCTCCTAGCCATCTAGGAGTATTACGGACCTCCTTACGTCATCTGACCCACGTGCACCCTCCCAGCCATCTAGGAGTATCAGTAGCACTTTTAGGTCATCCTAAAGCACGTGCGACAATCCTAGCCATCTGGACCCCGTGGACCCCTCCTAGCCATCTAGGAGTACGGACCCTCCTTACGTCATCTGACCCACGTGCACCCCTCCCAGCCATCTAGGAGTATCAGTAGCACTTTTAGGTCATCCTAAAGCACGTGCGACAATCCTAGCCATCTGGACCCCGTGGACCCCTCCTAGCCATCTAGGAGTATACGGACCCTCCTTACGTCATCTGACCCACGTGCACCCCTCCCAGCCATCTGAGTATCAGTAGCACTTTTAGGTCATCCTAAAGCACGTGCGACAATCTAGCCATCTGGACCCCCGTGGACCCCTCCTAGCCATCTAGAGTATACGGACCCTCCTTACGTCATCTGACCCACGTGCACCCTCCCAGCCATCTAGGAGTATCAGTAGCACTTTTAGGTCATCCTAAAGCACGTGCGACAATCCTAGCCATCTGGACCCCGTGGACCCTCCTAGCCATCTAGGAGTATACGGACCCTCCTTACGTCATCTGACCCACGTGCACCCTCCCAGCCATCTAGGAGTATCAGTAGCACTTTTAGGTCATCCTAAAGCACGTGCGACCCTAGCCATCTGGACCCCGTGGACCCCTCCTAGCCATCTAGGAGTATACGGACCCTCCTTACGTCATCTGACCCACGTGCACCCTCCCAGCCATCTAGGAGTATCAGTAGCACTTTTAGGTCATCCTAAAGCACGTGCGACAATCCTAGCCATCTGGACCCCGTGGACCCTCCTAGCCATCTAGGAGTATACGGACCCTCCTTACGTCATCTGACCCACGTGCACCCCTCCCAGCCATCTAGGAGTATCGTAGCACTTTTAGGTCATCCTAAAGCACGTGCGACAATCCTAGCCATCTGGACCCCGTGGACCCCTCCTAGCCATCTAGGAGTATACGGACCCTCCTTACGTCATCTGACCCACGTGCACCCCTCCCAGCCATCTAGGAGTATCAGTAGCACTTTTAGGTCATCCTAAAGCACGTGCGACAATCCTAGCCATCTGGACCCCCGTGGACCCCTCCTAGCCATCTAGGAGTATACGGACCCTCCTTACGTCATCTGACCCACGTGCACCCCTCCCAGCCATTCGAGTATCAGTAGCACTTTTAGGTCATCCTAAAGCACGTGCGACAATCTAGCCATCTGGACCCCGTGGACCCCTCCTAGCCATCTAGGAGTATACGGACCCTCCTTACGTCATCTGACCCACGTGCACCCTCCCAGCCATCTAGGAGTATCAGTAGCACTTTTAGGTCATCCTAAAGCACGTGCGACAATCCTAGCCATCTGGACCCCGTGGACCCCTCCTAGCCATCTAGGAGTATACGGACCCTCCTTACGTCATCTGACCCACGTGCACCCCTCCCAGCATCTAGGAGTATCAGTAGCACTTTTAGGTCATCCTAAAGCACGTGCGACAATCCTAGCCATCTGGACCCCGTGGACCCCTCCTAGCCATCTAGGAGTATACGGACCCTCCTTACGTCATCTGACCCACGTGCACCCTCCCAGCCATCTAGGAGTATCAGTAGCACTTTTAGGTCATCCTAAAACACGTGGACAATCCTAGCCATCTGGACCCCGTGGACCCCTCCTAGCCATCTAGGAGTATACGGACCCTCCTTACGTCATCTGACCCACGTGCACCCCTCCCAGCCATCTAGGAGTATCAGTAGCACTTTTAGGTCATCCTAAGCACGTGCGACAATCCTAGCCATCTGGACCCCGTGGACCCCTCCTAGCCATCTAGGAGTATACGGACCCTCCTTACGTCATCTGACCCACGTGCACCCCTCCCAGCCATTTCGAGTATCAGTAGCACTTTTAGGTCATCCTAAAGCAGTGCGACAATCCTAGCCATCTGGACCCCGTGGACCCCTCCTAGCCATCAGGAGTATACGGACTCCTTACGTCATCTGACCCACGTGCACCCCTCCCAGCCATCTAGGAGTATCAGTAGCACTTTTAGGTCATCTAAAGCACGTGCGACAATCCTAGCCATCTGGACCCCGTGGACCCCTCCTAGCCATCTAGGAGTATACGGACCCTCCTTACGTCATCTGACCCACGTGCACCCCTCCAGCCATCTAGGAGTATCAGTAGCACTTTTACGTCATCCTAAAGCACGTGCACTCCTAATCTGGACCCCCGTGGACCCCTCCTAGCCATCTAGGAGTATACGGACCCTCCTTATCATCTGACCCACGTGCACCCTCCAGCCATCTAGGAGTATCAGTAGCACTTTTGGTCATCCTAAAGCACGTGCGACAATCCTAGCCATCTGGACCCCGTGGACCCCTCCTAGCCATCTAGGAGTATACGGACCCTCCTTACGTCATCTGACCCACGTGCACCCCTCCCAGCCATCTAGAGTATCAGTAGCACTTTTAGGTCATCCTAAAGCACGTGCGACAATCCTAGCCATCTGACCCCGTGGACCCCTCCTAGCCATCTAGGAGTACACCCTCCTTACGTCATCTGACCCACGTGCACCCTCCCAGCATCTAGGAGTATCAGTAGCACTTTTGGTCATCTAAAGCACGTGCGACAATCCTAGCCATCTGGACCCCCGTGGACCCCTCCTAGCCATCTAGGAGTATACGGACCCTCCATACGTCATCTGACCCCGTGCACCCCTCCCAGCATCTAGAGTATCGTAGCACTTTTAGGTCATCCTAAAGCACGTCCGACAATCCTAGCCATCTGGACCCCTGTGGACCCCTCCTAGCCATCTAGGAGTATACGGACCCTCCTTACATCATCTGACCCACGTGCACCCCTCCCAGCCATCTAGGAGTATCAGTAGCACTTTTAGGTCATCCTAAAGCACGTGCGACAATCCTAGCCATCTGGTCCCCGTGGACCCCTCCTAGCCATCTAGGAGTATACGGACCCTCCTTACGTCATCTGACCCACGTGCACCCCTCCAAGCCATTTTACAGTATCAGTAGCACTTTTAGGTCATCCTAAAGCACGTGCGATAATCCTAGCCATCTGGACCCCCGTGGACCCCTCCTAGCCAGCTAGAGTATACGGACCCTCCTTACGTCATCTGACCCACGTGCACCCTCCCAGCCATCTAATAGTATCAGTAGCACTTTTAGGTCATCCTAAAGCACGTGCGACAATCCTAGCCATCTGGACCGTGGACCCCTCCTAGCCATTAGGAGTATACGGACCCTCCTTACGTCATCTGACCCACGTGCACCCCTCCCAGCATCTAGGAGTATCCGTAGCACTTTTAGGTCATCCTAAAGCACGTGCGACAATCCTAGCCATCTGGACCCCTGTGGACCCTCCTAGCCATCTAGGAGTATACGGACCTCTTACGTCATCTGACCCAGCGCACCCCTCCAGCCATCTAGGAGTATCAGTAGCACTTTTAGGTCATCCTAAACACGTGAGACAATCCTAGCCATCTATGGACCCCCGTGGACCCCTCCTATCCATTTAGGAGTATACGGACCCTCCTTGCGTCATCTGACCCACGTGCACCCCTCCCAGCCATTTCGGAGTATCAGTAGCACTTTTAGGTCATCCTAAGCACGTGCGACAATCCTAGCCATCTGGACCCCCGTGGACCCCTCGTAGCCATCTAGGATATACGAACCCTCCTTACGTCATCTGACCCACGTACACCCCTCCAGCCATTTCAGTATCAGTTGCACTTTTAGGTCCTAAAGCACGTGCGACAATCCTAGCCATCTGGACCCCCGTGGACCCCTCCTAGCCATCAGGAGTATACAGACATCCTTGCGTCATTTACCCACGTGCACCCCTCCCAGCCATCTAGGAGTATCAGTAGCACTTTAAGGTCATCCTAAATCACGTGCGACAATCCTAGCCATTTGGACCCGTGGACCCTCCTAGCCATCTAGGAGTATACGGACCCTCCTTACGTCATCTGACCCACGTGCACCCTTCCAGCCATCTAGGAGTATCAGTAGCACTTTTACATCATCCTAAAACACGTGCACCCCTCCTAGCCAACTAGGAGTATACGGACCCTCCTTACGTCATTTGACCCACGTGCACCCTCCCAGCCATCTAGGAGTATCAGTAGCACTTTTAGATCATCTAAAGCACGTGCGACAATCCTAGCCATCTGGACCCCCGTGGACCCCTCCTAGCCATCTAGGAGTATACGGACCCTCCATACGTCATCTGACCCACGTGCACCCCTCCCAGCATCTAGGAGTATCCGTAGCACTTTTAGGTCATCCTAAAGCACGTGCGACAATCCTAGACATCTGAAACCCTGTGGACCCCTCCTTGCCATCTAGGAGTATACGGACCCTCCTTACGTCATCTGACCGACGTGCACCCCTCCCAGCATCTAGGAGTATCCGTAGCACTTTTAGGTCATCCTAAAGCACGTGTGACAATCCTAGCCATCTGGACCCTGTGGACCCCTCCTAGCCATCTAGGAGTATACGGACCCTCCTTACGTCATCTGACCCACGTGCACCCCACCCAGCCATCTAGGAGTATCAGTAGCACTTTTAGTTCATCCTAAAAAATGTGAGACAATCCTAGCCATCTGGACCCCCGTGGACCCCTCCTAGCCATCTAGGAGTATACGGACCCTCCTTACGTCATCTGACCCACGCGCACCCTCCCAGCCATTTCGGAGTGTCAGTAGCACTTTTAGGTCATCCTAAAGCACGTGCGACAATCCTAGCCATCTGGACCCCCGTGGACCCCTCCTAGCCATCTAGGATTATACGGACCCTCCTTACGTCATCTGACCCACGTGCACCCCTCCCAGCCATTTCGGAGTATCAGTAGTACTTTTAGGTCATCCTAAAGCACGTGCGACAATCCTAGCCATCTGGACCCCGTGGACCCCTCCTAGCCATCTAGGATTATACGGACCCTCCTTACGTCATCTGACCCACGTGCACCCCTCCCAGCCATCTAGCAGTATCAGCAGCACTTTTAGGTCATCCTAAAGCACGTGCGACAATCCTAGCCATCTGGTCCCCCGTGGACCCCTCCTTGCCATCTAGGATACGGACCCTCCTTACGCAATCTGACCCACGGGCACCCCTCCCAGCCATCTAGGAGTATCAGTAGCACTTTTAGGTCATTGATGTAGTGCAACCTAGGCACACAACACCAACACCATCAAATGGCCCATTGACAAGAGCAAGAGTCAAAGCTCTCCATGATAAGGTGAATTCACTCCTATCTATGTGTGATCTCGACACTCCTTTGAATGGGTTGCTACTTCATTCCGATACCTTGTGTGTGCTCAGCTATGGTGGACCTGAAGACCCCTATGAAGATGGCCAAGAGGCGACGCATGAAGATGGACAAGGATCGAGTCAAGGCGATGAAGAGGAAGAAGAGAAGATGGAGAAGAACCTCCCAGGCGGCGGTACTACCGCTGGGATAAGCGGTACTACCGCCCCTGGCCCAGTTAGCGGAAACTCAACCCACGTCGGCGGTACCGCCAGCGGCACCGGAAGTGGTACCGACCGCTACCGGGGACGTGGGATGGGAGCGCACCACGCCGGCGGTGCTACCGCCACTGCTACCGCTGAAACGGCACGTCGGGGCCTTCTTCCGGTACCTCCAGATACCGCTGCCACGGTACCAGTCGATACCGGGGGCGTGGGAATCCGCAACGCAGGCCCGCACCGGCGGTACTACCGGCTAAACCAGCGGTACTACCGCCAGTGCGGGAACCAGCTCGGGAATGGACCCGTGTAACCTTATCCTTTCGCCTCGTTTTAGATCTAGACTATAAATAGGACTCCTTGGACTAGATCTAGGGTTAGACTATGATTTGGGAACTAATGTAGAGCCTTGCTCCTTCTTCTCAAAGTGTCTCTTTCCTCCTTTCGAGATGATTCAAGGCCTCCACATGTGGAGATGAACCAAGGCCTCCTCTTGAGGAGAAGATCCCTGCGTAGATACCAAGACTTCCGCTTGTAGTTGCGATTACTTGCTAATCTTCCCTCTTTGAGTGGCTAGATTGGGTTGGTTGGATTGACCAATTGGACAAACAATCCTAAGAGTAAGGTGTGCTTGGGAGAGCAGGATTGGGGGCTGCCCACGGGGATTTGTTACCAATCGAGTCTTGCCGGGTTGCTACTTGCTATTTACCCTTGTTTTGTGTGATTCCCCTTTTTGTGTGTTCTTCGTGTTCATCCGTTGTTCTTCGTGTTCTTCGTCCCCTCCGCACAAATCCGTGAAAATCGGGACCTACCCGCATCATATGGTATCAGAGCTCTAGGTTGACACAGATTTGTTTTGTGTTTCCACCAAAATCCACCAAATTTTTCTTCGTTTTTGAGAAATTCGAAAATTTCCACCAAAAATAGCCTTGCCTTGATTCGAGCCAATCTGTCGATTCGTTGCGTTTTTGGTAGTTTTTGTCCATGGATCTGTTGCTTTAGGACCCCCTCCACCTTTGTTTGCATTCCCTAGCCTTAATTTTGCCATTTTCCCACGGATTCGAGGAAGTTTTGGAGCCCAAAATCGCACAAAATTCGAGCAGAAAAGTCGACAGCGGTACTACCGCTAGCTTAAGCAGTACTACCGCCAGGGCCAAATTTTTCAGAAAATTTTCTTTTCCTCGGTTCGTTTTGGCAATTCTCCTTTGTTGTTTGGGTCCTTCGCTGGTGTGTACCACACGTCTACGACATCGACAAGCTTCCGCAGCGACTTCATCAACGCCAAGCGACGACGCCACCAAGGACTCGACTTTTCACCCACCATCATTTCCGTTGTGAGCCCTTCTTCCTTTCGCGCAACTTAACCTATTGGACTAGCTCGGTGATATTGCGAGGCATTGCACGTGTTGAGTGTTTGTCTTCAAAGTATTGGCGAGTGTGTATCGTTAGAGAGCTTGGCACTAGCAAAAGAGAAGGAATCGTCGGCAAAAATCAAAAAAAAAGAGAAAAGATAAGAATCAAGTGGTGCCAAGTTTCATCTCTTGTAGTTTGCGACAAAGCTAAGACCGCCAAAGTGAGTGTGAGTGTTAACTCTTGTGCAAATCCGTTGCCCACAAAAATCAATTGAGCTAGCGTCCTTCTTGTGTTGGGTGACAATTGAGCACGTAGTCTTCGTTAGGTTGTCTATCTTCGAGTGCTCGCCCTTTGGTCGCCCAACCCCCATCATTCGCTTTTGTGTGTGTTTCTTCATCATTTGTGGTTGGAGTTTCTTTGGTAATTTGATCATTGTGGATTTTCTCTACCTTTGACAATATACTTGTCGGCGGGTTTGTTTGTTTCGTTTGCCACTTCATACCTTCCTATCCTCAAAAGTGTGTGTGTTGGGTGTTAGAACCGGATACTCTCCTCTCAAGCCACATTATACTTGGGATATAGTTTGTCTTGGTTTTTCCTTACCACATATCTCACTTGTTCTTGACAAGATGTTTAGGGGAAGTACAAACGGAAGCTCAAGCTCGGATGAGGAAATCCATGGTGGAGTTCGCGGTGATCATGGCTATGTCACACAACAAGATCATCCTTCGGATTGGGTGACATAGCCATTTCGGAGTATCAGTAGCACTTTTAGGTCATCCTAAAGCACGTGCGACAATCCTAGCCATCTGGACCCCTCCTAGCCATCTAGGATTAGACGGACCCTCCTTACGTCATCTGACCCACGTGCACCCCTCCCAGCCATCTAGGAGTATCACTAGCACGTTTAGGTCATCCTAAAGCACGTGCGACAATCCTAGCCATCTGGACCCCGTGGACCCCTCCTAGCCATCTAGGATTATACGGACCTCCTTACGTCATCTGACCCACGTACACCCCTCCCAGCCATTTCGGAGTATCAGTAGCACTTTTAGGTCATCCTAAAGCACGTGCGACAATCCTAGCCATCTGGACCCCCGTGGACCCTCCTAGCCATCTAGGAGTATACGGACCCTCCTAGCCATCTAGGATTATACGGACCCTCCTTACGTCATCTGACCCACGTACAACCCTCCCAACCATTTCGGAGTATCAGTAGCACTTTTAGGTCATCCTAAAGCACGTGCGGCAATCCTAGCCATCTGGACCCCCGTGGACCCCTCCTAGCCATCCAGGAGTATACAGACAATCCTTGCGTCATCTGTCCCACGTGCACCCCTCCCAGCCATCTAGGAGTATCAGTAGCACTTTAAGGTCATCCTAAAGCACGTGCGACAATCCTAGCCATTTGGACCCCTGTGGACCCCTCCTAGCCATCTAGGAGTATACGGACCCTCCTTACGTCATCTGACCCACGTGCGCCCCTCCCAGCCATTTCGGAGTATCAGTAGCACGTTTAGGTCATCCTAAAGCACGTGCGACAATCCTAGCCATCTGGACCCCCGTGGACCCCTCCTAGCCATCCAGGAGTATACAGACAATCCTTGCGTCATCTGTCCCACGTGCACCCCTCCAGCCATCTAGGAGTATCAGTAGCACTTTTAGGTCATCCTAAAGCACGTGCGACAATCCTAGCCTTCTTGACCCCCGTGGATCCCTCCTAGCCATCTAGGAGTATACGAACCCTCCTTATGTCATCTGACCCACGTGCACCCCTCCCAGCCATTTCAAAGTATCAGTAGCACTTTCAGGTCATCCTAAAGCACGTGCGACAATCCTAGCCAATTGGACCCCGTGGACCCCTCCTAGCCATCTAGGAGTATACGGACCCTCCTTACGTCATCTGACCCACGTGCACCCCTCCCAGCCATCTAAGAGTATCAGTAGCACTTTTAGGTCATCCTAAAACACGTGCGACAATCCTAGCCATCTGGACCCCCGTGGACCCCTGCTAGCCATCTAGGAGTATACGGACCCTCCTTACGTCATCTGACCCACGTGCACCCCTCCCAGCCATTTCGGAGTATCAGTAGCACTTTTAGGTCATCCTAAAGCACGTGCGACAATCCTAGCCATCTAGGATTATAGACCCTCCTTACGTCATCTGACCCACGTACACCCCTCCCAGCCATTTCGGAGTATCAGTAGCTATTTTAGGTCATCCTAAAGGACGTGCGACAATCCTAGCCATCTAGACCCCCGTGGACCCCTCCTAGCCATCCAGGAGTATACAGAAAATCCTTGCGTAATCTGACCCACGTGCACCGCTCCTGGCCATCTAGGAGTATCAGTAGCACTTTAAGGTCATCCTAAAGCACGTGCGACAATCCTAGCCATTTGGACTCCGTGGACCCCTCCTAGCCATCTAGAAGTATACGGACCCTCCTTAATTCATCTGACCCACGTGCACCCTTCCAGCCATCTAGGAGTATCAGTAGCACTTTTACGTCATCCTAAAACACGTGCACCCCTCCTAGCCATCTGGACCCCCGTGGACCCCTCCTAGCCATCTAGGAGTATAGGGACCCTTCTTACGTCATCTGACCACGTGCACCCCTCCCAGGCATCTAGGAGTATCAGTAGCACTTTTAGGTCATCCTAAAGCACGTGCGACAATCCTAGCCATCTGGACCCCCGTGGACCCCTCCTTGCCATCTAGGAGTATACGGACCCTCCTTACGTCATCTGACCCACGTGCACCCTCCCGGCCATCTAGGAGTATCAGTAACAATTTTAGGTCATCCTAAAGCATGTGCGACAATCCTAGCCATCTGGACCCCCGTGGACCCTCCTTGCCATCTAGGAGTATACGGACCCTCCTTACGTCATCTGACCCACGGGCACCCGTCCCAGCCATCTAGGAGCATCAACAACACTTTTAGGTCATCCTAAAGCACGTGCGACAATCCTAGCCATTTGGACCCCTGTGGACCCCTCCTAGCCATCTATGACTATACGGACCCTCCTTACGTCATCTGACCCACGTGCACCCCTCCCAGCCATCTAGGAGTATCACTAGCACGTTTAGGTCATCCTAAAGCACGCGCGACAATCCTAGCCATCTGGACCCCCGTGGACCCTCCTAGCCATCTAGGAGTATACGGACCCTCCTTACGTCATCTGAACCACGTGCACCCCTCCCAGCCATTTCGGAGTATCAGTAGCACTTTTAGGTCATCCTAAAGCACGTGCGACAATCCTAGCCATCTGGACCCCCGTGGACCCCTCCTAGCCATCCAGGATTATACGGACCTCCTTACGTCATCTGACCCACGTACACCCTCCCAGCCATTTCGGAGTATCAGTAGCACTTTTAGGTCATCCTAAAGCACGTGCGACAATCCTAGCCATCTGGACCCCCGTGGACCCTCCTAGCCATCTAGGAGTATACGGACCCTCCTAGCCATCTAGGATTATACGGACCCTCCTTACGTCATCTGACCCACGTACAACCCTCCCAACCATTTCGGAGTATCAGTAGCACTTTTAGGTCATCCTAAAGCACGTGCGGCAATCCTAGCCATCTGGACCCCCGTGGACCCCTCCTAGCCATCCAGGAGTATACAGACAATCCTTGCGTCATCTGTCCCACGTGCACCCCTCCCAGCCATCTAGGAGTATCAGTAGCACTTTAAGGTCATCCTAAAGCACGTGCGACAATCCTAGCCATTTGGACCCCTGTGGACCCCTCCTAGCCATCTAGGAGTATACGGACCCTCCTTACGTCATCTGACCCACGTGCGCCCCTCCCAGCCATTTCGGAGTATCAGTAGCACGTTTAGGTCATCCTAAAGCACGTGCGACAATCCTAGCCATCTGGACCCCGTGGACCCCTCCTAGCCATCCAGGAGTATACAGACAATCCTTGCGTCATATGTCCCACGTGCACCCCTCCCAGCCATCTAGGAGTATCAGTAGCACTTTTAGGTCATCCTAAAGCACGTGCGACAATCCTAGCCTTCTTGACCCCCGTGGATCCCTCCTAGCCATCTAGGAGTATACGGACCCTCCTTATGTCATCTGACCCACGTGCACCCCTCCCAGCCATTTCAAAGTATCAGTAGCACTTTCAGGTCATCCTAAAGCACGTGCGACAATCCTAGCCATTTGGACCCCGTGGACCCCTCCTAGCCATCTAGGAGTATACGGACCCTCCTTACGTCATCTGACCCACGTGCACCCCTCCCAGCCATCTAAGAGTATCAGTAGCACTTTTAGGTCATCCTAAAACACGTGCGACAATCCTAGCCATCTGGACCCCCGTGGACCCCTCCTAGCCATCTAGGAGTATACGGACCCTCCTTACGTCATCTGACCCACGTGCACCCCTCCCAGCCATTTCGGAGTATCAGTAGCACTTTTAGGTCATCCTAAAGCACGTGCGACAATCCTAGCCATCTAGGATTATAGACCCTCCTTACGTCATCTGACCCACGTACACCCCTCCCAGCCATTTCGGAGTATCAGTAGCTATTTTAGGTCATCCTAAAGGACGTGCGACAATCCTAGCCATCTAGACCCCCGTGGACCCCTCCTAGCCATCCAGGAGTATACAGAAAATCCTTGCGTCATCTGACCGACGTGACTCCTGGCCATCTAGGAGTATCAGTAGCACTTTAAGGTCATCCTAAAGCACGTGCGACAATCCTAGCCATTTGGACTCCGTGGACCCCTCCTAGCCATCTAGAAGTATACGGACCCTCCTTAAGTCATCTGACCCACGTGCACCCTTCCAGCCATCTAGCAGTATCAGTAGCACTTTTACGTCATCCTAAAACACGTGCACCCCTCCTAGCCATCTGGACCCCCGTGGACCCCTCCTAGCCATCTAGGAGTATAGGGACCCTCCTTACGTCATCTGACCCACGTGCACCCCTCCCAGGCATCTAGGAGTATCAGTAGCACTTTTAGGTCATCCTAAAGCACGTGCGACAATCCTAGCCATCTGGACCCCCGTGGACCCCTCCTTGCCATCTAGGAGTATACGGACCCTCCTTACGTCATCTGACCCACGTGCACCCTCCCGGCCATCTAGGAGTATCAGTAACAATTTTAGGTCATCCTAAAGCATGTGCGACAATCCTAGCCATCTGGACCCCCGTGGACCCTCCTTGCCATCTAGGAGTATACGGACCCTCCTTACGTCATCTGACCCACGGGCACCCGTCCCAGCCATCTAGGAGCATCAGCAGCACTTTTAGGTCATCCTAAAGCACGTGCGACAATCCTAGCCATCTGGTCCCCGTGGACCCCTCCTAGCCATCTAGGAGTATACGGACCCTCCTTACGTCATCTGACCCACGTGCACCCCTCCCAGCCATTTTGGAGTATCAGTAGCACTTTTAGGTCATCCTAAAGCACGTGCTATAATCCTAGCCATCTGGACCACCGTGGACCCCTCCTAGCCAGCTAGAAGTATACGGACCCTACTTACGTCATCTGACCCACGTGCACCCCTCCCAGCCATCTAATAGTATCAGTAGCACTTTTAGGTCATCCTAAAGCACGTGCGACAATCCTAGCCATCTGGACCCCCGTGGACCCCTCCTAGCCATCTAGGAGTATACGGACCCTCCTTACGTCATCTGACTCACGTGCACCCTCCCAGTCATCTAGGAGTATCAGTAACACTTTTAGGTCATCCTAAAGCATGTGCGACAATCCTAGCCATCTGGACCCCGTGGACCCTCCTTGCCATCTAGGAGTATACGGACCCTCCTTACGTCATCTGACCCACGGGCACCCCTCCCAGCCATCTAGGAGTATCAGCAGCACTTTTAGGTCATCCTAAAGCACGTGCGACAATCCTAGCCATCTGGTCCCCCGTGGACCCCTCCTAGCCATCTAGGAGTATACGGACCCTCCTTACATCATCTGACCCACGTGCACCCCTCCCAGCCATTTCGGAGTATCAGTAGCACTTTTAGGTCATCCTAAAGCACGTGCGATAATCCTAGCCATCTGGACCCCCGTGGACCCCTCCTAGCCAGCTAGAAGTATACGGACCCTACTTACGTCATCTGACCCACGTGCACCCCTCCCAGTCATCTAATAGTATCAGTAGCACTTTTAGGTCATCCTAAAGCACGTGCGACAATCCTAGCCATCTGGACCCCCGTGGACCCCTGCTAGCCATTTAGGAGTATACGGACCCTCCTTATGTCATCTGACCCACGTGCACCCCTCCCAGCATCTAGGAGTATCCGTAGCACTTTTAGGTCATCCTAAAGCACGTGCGACAATCCTAGCCATCTGGACCCCTGTGGACCCCTCCTAGCCATCTAGGAGTATACGGACCCTCCTTACGTCATATGACCCACGTGCACCCCTCCCAGCCATCTAGGAGTATCAGTAGCACTTTTAGGTCATCCTAAAGCACGTGCGATAATCCTAGCCATCTGGACCCCCGTGGACCCCTCCTAGCCAGCTAGAAGTATACGGACCCTACTTACGTCATCTGACCCACGTGCACCCCTCCCAGTCATCTAATAGTATCAGTAGCACTTTTAGGTCATCCTAAAGCACGTGCGACAATCCTAGCCATCTGGACCCCCGTGGACCCCTGCTAGCCATTTAGGAGTATACGGACCCTCCTTATGTCATCTGACCCACGTGCACCCCTCCCAGCATCTAGGAGTATCCGTAGCACTTTTAGGTCATCCTAAAGCACGTGCGACAATCCTAGCCATCTGGACCCCTGTGGACCCCTCCTAGCCATCTAGGAGTATACGGACCCTCCTTACGTCATATGACCCACGTGCACCCCTCCCAGCCATCTAGGAGTATCAGTAGCACTTTTAGGTCATCCTAAAACACGTGAGACAATCCTAGCCATCTGGACCCCCGTGGACCCCTCCTAGCCATTTAGGAGTATACGGACCCTCCTTACGTCATCTGACCCACGTGCACCCCTCCCAGCCATTTCGGAGTATCAGTAGCACTTTTAGGTCATCCTTAAGCACGTGCGACAATCCTAGCCATCTGGACCCCCGTGGACCCCTCCAAGCCATCTAGGATTATACGGACCCTCCTTACGTCATCTGACCCACGTACACCCCTCCCAGCCATTTCGCAGTATCAGTAGCACTTTTAGGTCATCTGATGTAGCCCTGGTCACGACCATCACCATGTCAAGACCCTCAACACGTCCCATGTCGTCATCGACTTCAAAGGTGAACTCATTCCTCTTGGATAACACAATTTCCACCCTTTTGGATGGTATACTACGTCATCCTCTATCTCTTGTTGATACTAGGAGTGTCACGACGACTACGGATACTCGAGAAGATGACCAAGGTGCAAGAGGAGTGGAGGACGCCAAGACGGTGGCTTGGAAGAGACGAAGGAAGAGAAGAAACCCCAGGAAGCGGTACTACCGCTGGGTCAAGCGGTACTACCGCCCCTTGCCTAGTCAACACGGCCACACCCCACGCCGGCGGTACCGCCAGCGGCACCGGCAGCGGTACCGACCGGTACCGGGGACGTGGGATGGGCGACCCCCACGCCGGCGGTGTTACCGCCCAAGCTACCACCGAAACCGCGCTTCGGGGCCCTCTTCCGGTACCTCCAGGTAACGCCGCCGCGGTACCAGTTGGTACCGGGGCGTGGAAGCAGCGACGGCTGCCCGCACCGGCGGTACCACCGGTTGAGCCAGAGGTACTACCGCCAGTGCGGGAGCAGTTCGGGCAGCAGGCCCGTGTAACCTTATCCTTTCGCCTCGTTTTGGATCTAGACTACAAATAGCGCTCCTTGGACTAGATCTAGGGTTAGACTATGATTTGGGAACTAAAGTAGAGCCTCGCTCCTTCTTCTCAAAGTGTCTCTTTCCTCCTATGGAGATGAATCAAGACCTCCACATGTGGAGATGAACCAAGGCCTCCTCTTGAGGAGAAGATCCCTGCGTGGATACCAAGGCTCCGCTTGTAGTTGCGATTACTTGCTAATCTTCCATCTTTAGGTGGCTAGGTTGGATTGGTTGGATTGACCAATTGGACAAACAATCCTAAGAGTAAGGTGTGCTTGGGAGAGGAGGATTGGGGGCTGCCCTCGGGGATTTGTTACCAATCGAGTCTTGCCGGGTTGCTACTTGCTATTTACCCTTGTGTGTTTGTTTTCCCCACTTTTGTGTTCATCGTTCTTCGCGTGTTCTTCATGTTCATCCTTCCCTCCGTACCAATCCGTGAAAATCAGGACCTACCCGCATCAGGTCCGTATACTCCTAGATGGCTAGGAGGGGTCCACGTGGGTCAGATGACGTATGGAGGGTCCTCATACTACTAGATGGCTAGGAGGGGTCCACGGGGGTCCAGATGGCTAGGATTGCCGCACGTGCTTTAGGATGACCTAAAAGTGCTACTGATACTCCTAGATGGCTGGGAGGGTGCACGTGGGTCAGATGACGTTAGGAGGGTCCGTATACTCCGAGATGGCAAAGAGGGGTCCACGGGGGTGCAGATGGCTAGGATTGTCGCACGTGCTTTAGGATGACCTAAAAGTGCTACTAATACTTCTAGATGGCTGGGAGGGGTGCACGTGGGTCAGATGACGTAAGGAGGGTTCATATACTCCTAGATGGCTAGGAAGGGTCCACGGGGGTCCAGATGGCTAGGATTGTCGCACGTGCTTTAGGATGACCTAAAAGTGCTACTGATATTCCGAAAGGGTGGGAGGGGTGCACGTGGGTTAGATGACGTATGGAGGGCCCGTATACTCCTAGATGGCTAGGAGGGGTCCACGGGGGTCCAGATGGCTAGGATTGCCACACGTGCTATAGGATGACCTAAAAGTGCTACTGATACTTCTAGATGGCAGGGAGGGGTGCACGTGGGTCAGATGATGTAAGGAGGGACCGTATACTCCTAGATGGCTAGGAGGGGTCCACGAGGGTCAGATGACGTAAGGAGGGTCCTCATACTCCTAGCTAGGAGGGGTCCACGGGGGTCCAAATGGCTAGGATTGTCGCACGTGCTTTACGATGAGCTAAAAGTGCTACTGATACTCCTAGATGGCTGGGAGGGGTGCACGTGGGTCAAATGACGTAACGAGGGTCCGTATACTCCTAGATGGCTAGGAGGGGTCCACGGGGGTCAAGATGGCTAGGATTGACGCACGTGTTTTAGGATGACCTAAAAGTGCTACTGATACTCCGAAATGGCTGGGAGGGGTGCACGTGGGTCAATGACATAAGGAGGGTCAGTATACTCCTAGACGGCTAGGAGGGGTCCATGGGGGTCCAGATTGCTAGGATTGTCGCACGTGCTTTAGGATGACCTAAAAGTGCTACTGATACTCCTAGATGGCTGGGAGGGTGCACGTGGGTCAGATGACGTTAGGAGGGTCCGTATACTACGAGATGGCAAAGAGGGGTCCACGGGGGTCCAGATGGCTAGGATTGTCGCACGTGCTTTAGGATGACCTAAAAGTGCTACTGATATTCCGAAATGTCTGGGAGGGGTGCACGTGGGTCAGATGACGTAAGGAGGGTCCGTATACTCCTAGATGGCTAGGAGGGGTCCACGTGGGTCAGATGACGTATGGAGGGTCCTCATACTCCTATATGGCTAGGAGGGGTCCACGGGGTTCAGATGGCTAGGATTGCCGCACGTGCTTTAGGATGACCTAAAAGTGCTACCGATACTACTAGATGGCTGGGAGGGGTGCACATGGGTCAGATGACGTAAGGAGGGTCCGTATACTCCTAGACGGCTAGGAGGGGTCCACGGGGGTCTAGATGGCTAGGATTGTCGGAGGTGCTTTGGGATGACCTAAAAGTGCTACTGCTACTCCTAGATGGCTGGGAGGGTGCACGTGGGTCAGATGACGTTAGGTGGGTCCGTATACTCCTAGATGGCAAGGAGGGGTCCACGGGGGTCCAGATGGCTAGGATTGTCGCACGTGCTTTAGGATGACCTAAAAGTGCTACTGATATTCCGAAAGGGTGGGAGGGTTGCACGTGGGTCAGATGACGTAAGGAGGGTCCGTATACTCCTAGATGGCTAGGAGGGGTCCACGGGGGTCCAGATGGCTAGGATTACCGCACGTGCTTTAGGATGACCTAAAAGTGCTACTGATATTCCGAAAGGGTGGGAGGGGTGCACGTGGGTCAGATGACGTAAGGAGGGTCCGTATACTCCTAGATGGCTAGGAGGGTCCACGGGGGTCCAGATGGCTAGGATTGCCGCACGTGATTTAGGATGACCTAAAAGTGCTACTGATACTTCTAGATGGCAGGGGGGGTGCACGTGGGTCAGATGACGTAAGGAGGGTCCGTATACTCCTAGATGGCTAGGAGGGGTCCACGAGGGTCCAGATGGTTAGGATTGTCGCAAATGCTTTAGGATGACCTAAAAGTGCTACTAATACTCCGAAATGGCTAGGAGGGTCCACGTGGGTCAGATGACGTAAGGAGGGTACATATACTCCTAGATGGCTATGAGGGTCCACGTTGGTCAGATGACGTATGGAGGGTCCTCATACTCCTAGATGGCTAGGTGGGTTCCACGGGGTCCAGATGGCTAGGATTGTCGCACGTGCTTTAGAATGACCTAAAAGTGCTACTAATACTTCTAGATTGCTGGGAGGGGGCACGTGGGTCAGATGACGTAAGGAGGGTTCGTATACTCCTAGATGGCTAGGAGGTGTCCATGGGGGTCCAGATGCCTAGGATTGTCCACGTGCTTTAGGATGACCTAAAAGTTCTACTGATATTCCGAAATGGCTGGGAGGGGTGCACGTGGGTCAGATGACGTAAGGAGGGTCCGTATACTCCTAAATGGCTAGGAGGGGTCCACGGGGGTCCAGATGGCTAGGATTGTCTCACGTGTTTTAGGATGACCTAAAAGTGCTACTGATACTCCTAGATGGCTGGAGGGGTGCACGTGGGTCATATGACGTAAGGAGGGTCCGTATACTCCTAGATGGCTAGGAGGGGTCCACAGGGGTCCAGATGGCTAGGATTGTCGCACGTGCTTTAGGATGACCTAAAAGTGCTACGGATACTCCTAGATGCTGGGAGGGGTGCACGTGGGTCAGATGACATAAGGAGGGTCCGTATACTCCTAAATGGCTAGCAGGGGTCCACGGGGGTCCAGATGGCTAGGATTGTCGCACGTGCTTTAGGATGACCTAAAAGTGCTACTGATACTATTAGATGACTGGGAGGGGTGCACGTGGGTCAGATGACGTAAGTAGGGTCCGTATACTTCTAGCTGGCTAGGAGGGGTCCACGGGGTCCAGATGGCTAGGATTATCGCACGTGCTTTAGGATGACCTAAAAGTGCTACTGATACTCCGAAATGGCTGGGAGGGGTGCACGTGGGTCAATGACATAAGGAGGGTCAGTATACTCCTAGACGGCTAGGAGGGGTCCATGGGGGTCCAGATTGCTAGGATTGTCGCACGTGCTTTAGGATGACCTAAAAGTGCTACTGATACTCCTAGATGGCTGGGAGGGTGCACGTGGGTCAGATGACGTTAGGAGGGTCCGTATACTACGAGATGGCAAAGAGGGGTCCACGGGGGTCCAGATGGCTAGGATTGTCGCACGTGCTTTAGGATGACCTAAAAGTGCTACTGATATTCCGAAATGTCTGGGAGGGGTGCACGTGGGTCAGATGACGTAAGGAGGGTCCGTATACTCCTAGATGGCTAGGAGGGGTCCACGTGGGTCAGATGACGTATGGAGGGTCCTCATACTCCTATATGGCTAGGAGGGGTCCACGGGGTTCAGATGGCTAGGATTGCCGCACGTGCTTTAGGATGACCTAAAAGTGCTACCGATACTACTAGATGGCTGGGAGGGGTGCACATGGGTCAGATGACGTAAGGAGGGTCCGTATACTCCTAGACGGCTAGGAGGGGTCCATGGGGGTCTAGATGGCTAGGATTGTCGGAGGTGCTTTGGGATGACCTAAAAGTGCTACTGCTACTCCTAGATGGCTGGGAGGGTGCACGTGGGTCAGATGACGTTAGGTGGGTCCGTATACTCCTAGATGGCAAGGAGGGGTCCACGGGGGTCCAGATGGCTAGGATTGTCGCACGTGCTTTAGGATGACCTAAAAGTGCTACTGATATTCCGAAAGGGTGGGAGGGTTGCACGTGGGTCAGATGACGTAAGGAGGGTCCGTATACTCCTAGATGGCTAGGAGGGGTCCACGGGGGTCCAGATGGCTAGGATTACCGCACGTGCTTTAGGATGACCTAAAAGTGCTACTGATATTCCGAAAGGGTGGGAGGGGTGCACGTGGGTCAGATGACGTAAGGAGGGTCCGTATACTCCTAGATGGCTAGGAGGGGTCCACGGGGGTCCAGATGGCTAGGATTGCCGCACGTGATTTAGGATGACCTAAAAGTGCTACTGATACTTCTAGATGGCAGGGGGGGGTGCACGTGGGTCAGATGACGTAAGGAGGGTCCGTATACTCCTAGATGGCTAGGAGGGGTCCACGAGGGTCCAGATGGTTAGGATTGTCGCAAATGCTTTAGGATGACCTAAAAGTGCTACTAATACTCCGAAATGGCTAGGAGGGGTCCACGTGGGTCAGATGACGTAAGGAGGGTACATATACTCCTAGATGGCTATGAGGGGTCCACGTTGGTCAGATGACGTATGGAGGGTCCTCATACTCCTAGATGGCTAGGTGGGTTCCACGGGGGTCCAGATGGCTAGGATTGTCGCACGTGCTTTAGAATGACCTAAAAGTGCTACTAATACTTCTAGATTGCTGGGAGGGGTGCACGTGGGTCAGATGACGTAAGGAGGGTTCGTATACTCCTAGATGGCTAGGAGGTGTCCATGGGGGTCCAGATGCCTAGATTGTCCACGTGCTTTAGGATGACCTAAAAGTTCTACTGATATTCCGAAATGGCTGGGAGGGGTGCACGTGGGTCAGATGACGTAAGGAGGGTCCGTATACTCCTAGATGGCTAGGAGGGGTCCACGTGGGTCAGATGACGTATGGAGGGTCCTCATACTACTAGATGGCTAGGAGGGGTCCACGGGGGTCCAGATGGTTAGGATTGCCGCACGTGCTTTAGGATGACCCAAAAGTGCTACTGATGCTCCTAGATGACTGGAAGGGGTGCACATGGGTCAGATGACGTAAGGAGGGTCCGTATACTCCTAGACGGCTAGGAGGGGTCCACGGGGGTCTAGATGGCTAGGATTGTCGCACGTGCTTTGGGATGACCTAAAAGTGCTACTGCTACTCCTAGATGGCTGGGAGGGTGCACGTGGGTCAGATAACGTTAGGAGGGTCCGTATACTCCTAGATGGCAAGGAGGGGTCCACGGGGGTCTAGATGGCTAGGATTGTCGCACGTGCTTTAGGATGACCTAAAAGTGCTACTAATACTTCTAGATGGCTGGGAGGGGTGCACGTGGTCAGATGACGTAAGGAGGGTTCGTATACTCCTGGATGGCTAGGAGGGGTCCACGGGGTCCAGATGGCTAGGTTTGTCGCACGTGCTTTAGGATGACCTAAAAGTGCTACTGATATTCCGAAATGGCTGGGAGGGGTGCACCTGGGTCAGATGACGTAAGGAGTGTCCGTATACTCCTAGATGGCTAGGAGGGGTCCACGTGGGTCACATGACGTATGGAGGGTCCTCATACTCCCATATGGCTAGGAGGGGTCCACGGGGGTTCAGATGGCTAGGATTGCCGCACGTGCTTTAGGATGACCTAAAAGTGCTACTCA
Source organism: Poa pratensis (assembly GCA_947311845.1). NCBI lineage: Eukaryota > Viridiplantae > Streptophyta > Magnoliopsida > Poales > Poaceae > Poa > Poa pratensis. The sequence goes on along the minus strand of CAMZMU010000080.1, from coordinate 48,716,649 downwards.
TACTCCTAGATGTCTGGAGGGGTGCACGTGGGTCAAATGACGTAAGGAGGGTCCGTATACTCCTAGATGGCTAGGAGGGGTCCACGAGGGTCCAGATGGTTAGGATTGTCGCAAATGCTTTAGGATGACCTAAAAGTGCTACTAATACTCCGAAATGCCTAGGAGGGGTCCACGTGGGTCAGATGACGTAAGGAGGGTTCATATACTCCTAGATGGCTATGAGGGTCCACGTTGGTCAGATGACGTATGGAGGGTCCTCATACTCCTAGATGGCTAGGTGGGTTCCACGGGGGTCCAGATGGCTAGGATTGTCGCACGTGCTTTAGGATGACCTAAAAGTGCTACTAATACTTCTAGATTGCTGGGAGGGGTGCACGTGGTCAGATGACGTAAGGAGGGTTCGTATACTCCTAGATGGCTAGGAGGTGTCCACGGGGGTCCAGATGCCTAGGATTGTCCACGTGCTTTAGGATGACCTAAAAGTTCTACTGATATTTCGAAATGGCTGGGAGGGGTGCACGTGGTCAGATGACGTAAGGAGGGTCCGTATACTCCTAGATGGCTAGGAGGGGTCCACGTGGGTCAGATGACGTATGGAGGGTCCTCATACTACTAGATGGCTAGGAGGGGTCCACGGGGGTCCAGATGGTTAGGATTGCCGCACGTGCTTTAGGATGACCTAAAAGTGCTACTGATGCTCCTAGATGACTGGAAGGGGTGCACATGGGTCAGATGACGTAAGGAGGGTCCGTATACTCCTAGACGGCTAGGAGGGGTCCACGGGGGTCTAGATGGCTAGGATTGTCGCACGTGCTTTGGGATGACCTAAAAGTGCTACTGCTACTCCTAGATGGCTGGGAGGGTGCACGTGGGTCAGATAACGTTAGGAGGGTCCGTATACTCCTAGATGGCAAGGAGGGGTCCACGGGGGTCAGATGGCTAGGATTGTCGCACGTGCTTTAGGATGACCTAAAAGTGCTACTAATACTTCTAGATGGCTGGGAGGGGTGCACGTGGGTCAGATGACGTAAGGAGGGTTCGTATACTCCTAGATGGCTAGGAGGGGTCCACGGGGGTCCAGATGGCTAGGTTTGTCGCACGTGCTTTAGGATGACCTAAAAGTGCTACTGATATTCCGAAATGGCTGGGAGGGGTGCACCTGGGTCAGATGACGTAAGGAGTGTCCGTATACTCCTAGATGGCTAGGAGGGGTCCACGTGGGTCACATGACGTATGGAGGGTCCTCATACTCCTATATGGCTAGGAGGGGTCCACGGGGTTCAGATGGCTAGGATTGCCGCACGTGCTTTAGGATGACCTAAAAGTGCTACTGATACTCCTAGATGTCTGGGAGGGGTGCACGTGGGTCAAATGACGTAAGGAGGGTCCGTATACTCCTAGATGGCTAGGAGGGGTCCACGAGGGTCCAGATGGTTAGGATTGTCGCAAATGCTTTAGGATGACCTAAAAGTGCTACTAATACTCCGAAATGCCTAGGAGGGGTCCACGTGGGTCAGATGACGTAAGGAGGGTTCATATACTCCTAGATGGCTATGAGGGGTCCACGTTGGTCAGATGACGTATGGAGGGTCCTCATACTCCTAGATGGCTAGGTGGGTTCCACGGGGGTCCAGATGGCTAGGATTGTCGCACGTGCTTTAGGATGACCTAAAAGTGCTACTAATACTTCTAGATTGCTGGGAGGGGTGCACGTGGGTCAGATGACGTAAGGAGGGTTCGTATACTCCTAGATGGCTAGGAGGTGTCCACGGGGGTCCAGATGCCTAGGATTGTCCACGTGCTTTAGGATGACCTAAAAGTTCTACTGATATTCCGAAATGGCTGGGAGGGGTGCACGTGGGTCAGATGACGTAAGGAGGGTCCGTATACTCCTAGATGGCTAGGAGGGGTCCACGTGGGTCAGATGACGTATGGAGGGTCCTCATACTACTAGATGGCTAGGAGGGTCCACGGGGGTCCAGATGGTTAGGATTGCCGCACGTGCTTTAGGATGACCTAAAAGTGCTACTGATGCTCCTAGATGACTGGAAGGGGTGCACATGGGTCAGATGACGTAAGGAGGGTCCGTATACTCCTAGACGGCTAGGAGGGGTCCACGGGGGTCTAGATGGCTAGGATTGTCGCACGTGCTTTGGGATGACCTAAAAGTGCTACTGCTACTCCTAGATGGCTGGGAGGGTGCACGTGGGTCAGATAACGTTAGGAGGGTCCGTATACTCCTAGATGGCAAGGAGGGGTCCACGGGGGTCCAGATGGCTAGGATTGTCGCACGTGCTTTAGGATGACTTAAAAGTGCTACTAATACTTCTAGATGGCTGGGAGGGGTGCACGTGGGTCAGATGACGTAAGGAGGGTTCGTATACTCCTAGATGGCTAGGAGGGGTCCACGGGGGTCCAGATGGCTAGGTTTGTCGCACGTGCTTTAGGATGACCTAGAAGTGCTACTGATATTCCGAAATGGCTGGGAGGGGTGCACCTGGGTCAGATGACGTAAGGAGTGTCCGTATACTCCTAGATGGCTAGGAGGGGTCCACGTGGGTCACATGACGTATGGAGGGTCCTCATACTCTATATGGCTAGGAGGGGTCCACGGGGGTTCAGATGGCTAGGATTGCCGCACGTGCTTTAGGATGACCTAAAAGTGCTACTGATACTCCTAGATGTCTGGGAGGGGTGCACGTGGGTCAAATGACGTAAGGAGGGTCCGTATACTCCTAGATGGCTAGGAGGGGTCCACGAGGGTCCAGATGGTTAGGATTGTCGCAAATGCTTTAGGATGACCTAAAAGTGCTACTAATACTCCGAAATGCCTAGGAGGGGTCCACGTGGGTCAGATGACGTAAGGAGGGTTCATATACTCCTAGATGGCTATGAGGGGTCCACGTTGGTCAGATGACGTATGGAGGGTCCTCATACTCCTAGATGGCTAGGTGGGTTCCACGGGGGTCCAGATGGCTAGGATTGTCGCACGTGCTTTAGGATGACCTAAAAGTGCTACTAATACTTCTAGATTGCTGGGAGGGGTGCACGTGGGTCAGATGACGTAAGGAGGGTTCGTATACTCCTAGATGGCTAGGAGGTGTCCACGGGGGTCCAGATGCCTAGGATTGTCCACGTGCTTTAGGATGACCTAAAAGTTCTACTGATATTCCGAAATGGCTGGGAGGGGTGCACGTGGGTCAGATGACGTAAGGAGGGTCCGTATACTCCTAGATAGCTAGGAGGGGTCCACGTGGGTCAGATGACGTATGGAGGGTCCTCATACTACTAGATGGCTAGGAGGGGTCCACGGGGGTCCAGATGGCTAGGATTGCCGCACGTGCTTTAGGATGACCTAAAAGTGCTACTGATGCTCCTAGATGGCTGGGAGGGGTGCACATGGGTCAGATGACGTAAGGAGGGTCCGTATACTCCTAGACGGCTAGGAGGGGTCCACGGGGGTCTAGATGACTAGGATTGTCGCACGTGCTTTGGGATGACCTAAAAGTGCTACTGCTACTCCTAGATGGCTGGGAGGGTGCACGTGGGTCAGATAACGTTAGGAGGGTCCGTATACTCTAGATGGCAAGGAGGGGTCCACGGGGGTCCAGATGGATAGGATTGTCGCACGTGCTTTAGGATGACCTAAAAGTGCTACTAATACTTCTAGATGGCTGGGAGGGGTGCACGTGGGTCAGATGACGTAAGGAGAGTTCGTATACTCCTAGATGGCTAGGAGGGGTCCACGGGGGTCCAGATGGCTAGGTTTGTCGCACGTGCTTTAGGATGACCTAAAAGTGCTACTGATATTCCGAAATGGCTGGGAGGGGTGCACCTGGGTCAGATGACGTAAGGAGGGTCCGTATACTCCTAGATGGCTAGGAGGGGTCCACGTGGGTCAGATGACGTATGGAGGGTCCTCATACTCCTATATGGCTAGGAGGGGTCCACGGGGGTTCAGATGGCTAGGATTGCCGCACGTGCTTTAGGATGACCTAAAAGTGCTACTGATACTCCTAGATGGCTGGGAGGGGTGCACGTGGGTCAAATGACGTAAGGAGGGTCCGTATACTCCTAGATGGCTAGGAGGGGTCCACGAGGGTCCAGATGGTTAGGATTGTCGCAAATGCTTTAGGATGACCTAAAAGTGCGACTAATACTCCGAAATGGCTAGGAGGGGTCCACGTGGGTCAGATGACGTAAGGAGGGTTCATATACTCCTAGATGTCTATGAGGGGTCCACGTTGGTCAGATGACGTATGGAGGGTCCTCATACTCCTAGATGGCTAGGTGGGTTCCACGGGGGTCCAGATGGCTAGGATTGTCGCACGTGCTTTAGAATGACCTAAAAGTGCTACTAATACTTCTAGATTGCTGGGAGGGGTGCACGTGGGTCAGATGACGTAAGGAGGGTCCGTATACTCCTAGATGGCTAGGAGGGGTCCACGTGGGTCAGATGACGTATGGAGGGTCCTCATACTACTAGATGGCTAGGAGGGGTCCACGGGGGTCCAGATGGCTAGGATTGCCGCACGTGCTTTAGGATGACCTAAAAGTGCTACTGATGCTCCTAGATGGCTGGGAGGGGTGCACATGGGTCAGATGACGTAAGGAGGGTCCGTATACTCCTAGACGGCTAGGAGGGGTCCACGGGGGTCTAGATGACTAGGATTGTCGCACGTGCTTTGGGATGACCTAAAAGTGCTACTGCTACTCCTAGATGGCTGGGAGGGTGCACGTGGGTCAGATAACGTTAGGAGGGTCCGTATACTCCTAGATGGCAAGGAGGGGTCCACGGGGGTCCAGATGGATAGGATTGTCGCACGTGCTTTAGGATGACCTAAAAGTGCTACTAATACTTCTAGATGGCTGGGAGGGGTGCACGTGGGTCAGATGACGTAAGGAGGGTTCGTATACTCCTAGATGGCTAGGAGGGGTCCACGGGGGTCCAGATGGCTAGGTTTGTCGCACGTGCTTTAGGATGACCTAAAAGTGCTACTGATATTCCGAAATGGCTGGGAGGGGTGCACCTGGGTCAGATGACGTAAGGAGGGTCCATATACTCCTAGATGGCTAGGAGGGGTCCACGTGGGTCAGATGACGTATGGAGGGTCCTCATACTCCTATATGGCTAGGAGGGGTCCACGGGGGTTCAGATGGCTAGGATTGCCGCACGTGCTTTAGGATGACCTAAAAGTGCTACTGATACTCCTAGATGGCTGGGAGGGGTGCACGTGGGTCAAATGACGTAAGGAGGGTTCGTATACTCCTAGATGGCTAGGAGGGGTCCACGAGGGTCCAGATGGTTAGGATTGTCGCAAATGTTTTAGGATGACTAAAAGTGCTACTAATACTCCGAAATGGCTAGGAGGGGTCCACGTGGGTCAGATGACGTAAGGAGGGTTCATATACTCCTAGATGTCTATGAGGGGTCCACGTTGGTCAGATGACGTATGGAGGGTCCTCATACTCCTAGATGGCTAGGTGGGTTCCACGGGGGTCCAGATGGCTAGGATTGTCGCACGTGCTTTAGAATGACCTAAAAGTGCTACTAATACTTCTAGATTGCTGGGAGGGGTGCACGTGGGTCAGATGACGTAAGGAGGGTCCGTATACTCCTAGATGGCTAGGAGGGGTCCACGTGGGTCAGATGACGTATGGAGGGTCCTCATACTACTAGATGGCTAGGAGGGGTCCACGGGGGTCCAGATGGCTAGGATTGCCGCACGTGCTTTAGGATGACCTAAAAGTGCTACTGATGCTCCTAGATGGCTGGGAGGGGTGCACATGGGTCAGATGACGTAAGGAGGGTCCGTATACTCCTAGACGGCTAGGAGGGGTCCACGGGGGTCTTGATGACTAGGATTGTCGCACGTGCTTTGGGATGACCTAAAAGTGCTACTGCTACTCCTAGATGGCTGGGAGGGTGCACGTGGGTCAGATAACGTTAGGAGGGTCCGTATACTCCTAGATGGCAAGGAGGGGTCCACGGGGGTCCAGATGGATAGGATTGTCGCACGTGCTTTAGGATGACCTAAAAGTGCTACTAATACTTCTAGATGGCTGGGAGGGGTGCACGTGGGTCAGATGACGTAAGGAGAGTTCGTATACTCCTAGATGGCTAGGAGGGGTCCACGGGGGTCCAGATGGCTAGGTTTGTCGCACGTGCTTTAGGATGACCTAAAAGTGCTACTGATATTCCGAAATGGCTGGGAGGGGTGCACCTGGGTCAGATGACGTAAGGAGGGTCCGTATACTCCTAGATGGCTAGGAGGGGTCCACGTTGGTCAGATGACGTATGGAGGGTCCTCATACTCCTATATGGCTAGGAGGGGTCCACGGGGTTCAGATGGCTAGGATTGCCGCACGTGCTTTAGGATGACCTAAAAGTGCTACTGATACTCCTAGATGGCTGGGAGGGGTGCACGTGGGTCAAATGACGTAAGGAGGGTCCGTATACTCCTAGATGGCTAGGAGGGGTCCACGAGGGTCCAGATGGTTAGGATTGTCGCAAATGATTTAGGATGACCTAAAAGTGCTACTAATACTCCGAAATGGCTAGGAGGGGTCCACGTGGGTCAGATGACGTAAGGAGGGTTCATATACTCCTAGATGTCTATGAGGGGTCCACGTTGGTCAGATGACGTATGGAGGGTCCTCATACTCCTAGATGGCTAGGTGGGTTCCACGGGGGTCCAGATGGCTAGGATTGTCGCACGTGCTTTAGAATGACCTAAAAGTACTACTAATACTTCTAGATTGCTGGGAGGGGTGCACGTGGGTCAGATGACGTAAGGAGGGTCCGTATACTCCTAGATGGCTAGGAGGGGTCCACGTGGGTCAGATGACGTATGGAGGGTCCTCATACTACTAGATGGCTAGGAGGGGTCCACGGGGGTCCAGATGGCTAGGATTGCCGCACGTGCTTTAGGATGACCTAAAAGTGCTACTGATGCTCCTAGATGGCTGGGAGGGGTGCACATGGGTCAGATGACGTAAGGAGGGTCCGTATACTCCTAGACGGCTAGGAGGGGTCCACGGGGGTCTAGATGACTAGGATTGTCGCACGTGCTTTGGGATGACCTAAAAGTGCTACTGCTACTCCTAGATGGCTGGGAGGGTGCACGTGGGTCAGATAACGTTAGGAGTGTCCGTATACTCCTAGATGGCAAGGAGGGGTCCACGGGGGTCCAGATGGATAGGATTGTCGCACGTGCTTTAGGATGACCTAAAAGTGCTACTAATACTTCTAGATGGCTGGGAGGGGTGCACGTGGGTCAGATGACGTAAGGAGAGTTCGTATACTCCTAGATGGCTAGGAGGGGTCCACGGGGTCCAGATGGCTAGGTTTGTCGCACGTGCTTTAGGATGACCTAAAAGTGCTACTGATATTCCGAAATGGCTGGGAGGGTGCACCTGGGTCAGATGACGTAAGGAGGGTCCGTATACTCCTAGATGGCTAGGAGGGGTCCACGTGGGTCAGATGACGTATGGAGGGTCCTCATACTCCTATATGGCTAGGAGGGGTCCACGGGGGTTCAGATGGCTAGGATTGCCGCACGTGCTTTAGGATGACCTAAAAGTGCTACTGATACTCCTAGATGGCTGGGAGGGTGCACGTGGGTCAAATGACGTAAGGAGGGTCCGTATACTCCTAGATGGCTAGGAGGGGTCCACGAGGGTCCAGATGGTTAGGATTGTCGCAAATGCTTTAGGATGACCTAAAAGTGCTACCAATACTCCGAAATGGCTAGGAGGGGTCCACGTGGGTCAGATGACGTAAGGAGGGTTCATATACTCCTAGATGTCTATGAGGGGTCCACGTTGGTCAGATGACGTATGGAGGGTCCTCATACTCCTAGATGGCTAGGTGGGTTCCACGGGGGTCCAGATGGCTAGGATTGTCGCACGTGCTTTAGAATGACCTAAAAGTGCTACTAATACTTCTAGATTGCTGGGAGGGGTGCACGTGGGTCAGATGACGTAAGGAGGGTCCGTATACTCCTAGATGGCTAGGAGGGGTCCACGTGGGTCAGATGACGTATGGAGGGTCCTCATACTACTAGATGGCTAGGAGGGGTCCACGGGGGTCCAGATGGCTAGGATTGCCGCACGTGCTTTAGGATGACCTAAAAGTGCTACTGATGCTCCTAGATGGCTGGGAGGGGTGCACATGGGTCAGATGACGTAAGGAGGGTCCGTATACTCCTAGACGGCTAGGAGGGGTCCACGGGGGTCTAGATGACTAGGATTGTCGCACGTGCTTTGGGATGACCTAAAAGTGCTACTGCTACTCCTAGATGGCTGGGAGGGTGCACGTGGGTCAGATAACGTTAGGAGGGTCCGTATACTCCTAGATGGCAAGGAGGGGTCCACGGGGGTCCAGATGGATAGGATTGTCGCACGTGCTTTAGGATGACCTAAAAGTGCTACTAATACTTCTAGATGGCTGGGAGGGGTGCACGTGGGTCAGATGACGTAAGGAGGGTTCGTATACTCCTAGATGGCTAGGAGGGGTCCACGGGGTCCAGATGGCTAGGTTTGTCGCACGTGCTTTAGGATGACCTAAAAGTGCTACTGATATTCCGAAATGGCTGGGAGGGGTGCACCTGGGTCAGATGACGTAAGGAGGGTCCATATACTCCTAGATGGCTAGGAGGGGTCCACGTGGGTCAGATGACGTATGGAGGGTCCTCATACTCCTATATGGCTAGGAGGGGTCCACGGGGGTTCAGATGGCTAGGATTGCCGCACGTGCTTTAGGATGACCTAAAAGTGCTACTGATACTCCTAGATGGCTGGGAGGGGTGCACGTGGGTCAAATGACGTAAGGAGGGTTCGTATACTCCTAGATGGCTAGGAGGGGTCCACGAGGGTCCAGATGGTTAGGATTGTCGCAAATGTTTTAGGATGACCTAAAAGTGCTACTAATACTCCGAAATGGCTAGGAGGGGTCCACGTGGGTCAGATGACGTAACGAGGGTTCATATACTCCTAGATGTCTATGAGGGGTCCACGTTGGTCAGATGACGTATGGAGGGTCCTCATACTCCTAGATGGCTAGGTGGGTTCCACGGGGGTCCAGATGGCTAGGATTGTCGCACGTGCTTTAGGATGACCTAAAAGTGCTACTAATACTTCTAGTTTGCTGGGAGGGGTGCACGTGGGTCAGATGACATAAGGAGGGTCCGTATACTCCTAGATGGCTAGGAGGGGTCCACGTGGGTCAGATGACGTATGGAGGGTCCTCATACTACTAGATGGCTAGGAGGGGTCCACGGGGGTCCAGATGGCTAGGATTGCCGCACGTGCTTTAGGATGACCTAAAAGTGCTACTGATGCTCCTAGATGGCTGGGAGGGGTGCACAAGGGTCAGATGACGTAAGGAGGGTCCATATACTCCTAGACGGCTAGGAGGGGTCCACGGGGGTCTAGATGACTAGGATTGTCGCACGTGCTTTGGGATGACCTAAAAGTGCTACTGCTACTCCTAGATGGCTGGGAGGGTGCACGTGGGTCAGATAACGTTAGGAGGGTCCGTATACTCCTAGATGGTAAGGAGGGGTCCACGGGGGTCCAGATGAATAGGATTGTCGCACGTGCTTTAGGATGACCTAAAAGTGCTACTAATACTTCTAGATGGCTGGGAGGGGTGCACGTGGGTCAGATGACGTAAGGAGGGTTCGTATACTCCTAGATGGCTAGGAGGGTTCCACGGGGGTCCAGATGGCTAGGTTTGTCGCACGTGCTTTAGGATGACCTAAAAGTGCTACTAATATTCCGAAATGGCTAGGAGGGGTGCACCTGGGTCAGATGACGTAAGGAGGGTCCGTATACTCCTAGATGGCTAGGAGGGGTCCACGTGGGTCAGATGACGTATGGAGGGTCCTCATACTCCTATATGGCTAGGAGGGGTCCACGGGGTTCAGATGGCTAGGATTGCCGCACGTGCTTTAGGATGACCTAAAATTGCTACTGATACTCCTAGATGGCTGGGAGGGGTGCACGTGGGTCAAATGACGTAAGGAGGGTCCGTATACTCCTAGATGGCTATGAGGGGTCCAGGGGGGTCTAGATGGCTAGGATTGTCGTATGTGCTTTAGGATGACCTAAAAGTTCTACTGATACTCCGAAACGGCTGGGAGGAGTGCACGTGGGTCAGATGACGTATGGAGGGTCCGTATACTCCTAGATGGCTAGGACGTGTCCACGGGGGTCTAGATGACGTACATATGGAGGGTCCTCATACTCCTAGATGGCTAGGAGGGGTCCACGGGGGTTCAGATGGCTAGGATGACCCAAAAGAGCTACTGATCCTCCTAGTTGGCTAGGAGGGGTGCACGTGGGTCAGATGACGTAAGGAGGGTACGTATACTCCTAGATGGCTAGGAGGGGTCAACGTGGGTCAGATGACGTAAGGAGGTTCCGTATACTCCTAGATGGCTAGGAGGCGTCCACGGGGGTCCAGATGGTTTGGATTGTCGCACGTGCTTTAGGATGACCTAAAAGTGCTACTGATACTTCTAGATGGCTGGGAGGAGTGCACGTGGGTCAGATGACGTAAGGAGGGTCCGTATACTCCTAGATGGCTAGGAGGGGTCCACGGGGGTCCAGATGGCTAGGATTGTCGCACATGCTTTAGGATAAACTAAAAGTGCTACTGATACTCCGAAATGGCTAGGAGGGGTCCACGTGGGTCAGATGACGTATGGAGGGTCCTCATACTCCTAGACGGCTAGGAGGGGTCCACGGGGGTCCAGATGGCTAGGATTATCGCACGTGCTTTAGGATGACCTAAAATTGCTACTGATACATCTCGATGGCTAGGAGGGGTGCACGTGGGTCAGATGACGTAAGGAGGGTCCGTATACTCCTAGATTGTTAGGAGGGGTCCACGGGGGTCCAGATGGCTAGGATTGTCGCACATGCTTTAGAATGACCAAAAAGTGCTACTGATACTCCGAAATGGCTAGGAGGGGTGCACGTGGGTCAGGTAACGCAAGTGATGCGGGTAGGTCCCGATTTTCACGGATTTGTACGGAGGGAAGGATGAACACGAAGAACACGCGAAGAACGAAGAACACAAAAGTGAGGAAAACAAACACACAAGGGTAAATAGCAAGTAGCAACCCGGCAAGACTGGATTGGTAACAAATCCCCGAGGGCAGCCCCCAATCCTCCTCTCCCAAGCACACCTTACTCTTAGGATTGTTTGTCCAATTGGTCAATCCAACCAATCCAACCTAGCCACCTAAAGATGGAAGATTAGCAAGTAATCGCAACTACAAGCGGAGCCTTGGTATCCACGCAGGGATCTTCGCCTCAAGAGGAGGCCTTGGTTCATCTCCACATGTGGAGGTCCTGATTCATCTCCATAGGAGGAAAGAGACACTTTGAGAAGAAGGAGCATGGCTCTACTTTAGTTCCCAAATCATAGTCTAACCCTAGATCTAGTCCAAGGAGTGCTATTTATAGTCTAGATCCAAAACGAGGCGAAAGGATAAGGTTACACGGGTCCTGTCCCGAACTCATGCCCGCACTGGCGGTAGTACCGCTGGGTTAGCCGGTGGTACCGCTGGTGCGGGCAGGCGTCGCTGCTCCCCACGTCGCCGGTACCAGTTGGTACCGCTACTGGTGCCGCTGGCGGTACCGGACGTCGCGTCCGAAGCGTCGTTTTGGCGGTAGCTGGGGCGGTAGCACCGCCGACGTGGGGGTCGCCCGTCCCACGTCCCCGGTACCGACCGGTACCGCTGCCGGTGCCGCTGGAGGTACCGCCGGCGTGGGTTGAGGCCTTGCTGACTGGGCCAGGGGCGGTAGTACCGCTTAACCCGGCGGTAGTACCGCCTCCTGGGGTTTCTTCTTCCTTCTTGTCTTCTTCTTCCTCATCATCTTGGCTCGATCCTTGTCCATCTTCCGCGCTTCCTTGGGAGTCTTCATAGGGGTCTTCAAGTCCATCATAGCTGAGCACACACAAGGTATCCGAATGAAGTAGCAACCCATTCAAAGGAGTGTCGAGATCACACATGGATAGGAGCGAGTTCACCTTGTCATGAAGTGCCTTGACTCTTGCTCTTGTCATTGGGCCACTTGTTGTAGGAGACGTAGGTCGGGCTACATCATCTCCCCCCCCTTGGAAAAGAGTCGTCCTCGACTCTTGGTCATCCTCATCGCTTGATGTTCCAAGGTATGGCGATAGGTCGGCGACGTTGAAGGTGTCATGGACCAAGTGTTTGGAGTTGGAGATGTCGATCTTGTAGGCATTGTCGTTGATGCACTTGATAACATGGCGTTCCACATCACGCTTCATTCTAGGCCAATAGTAGTTGGTGGCGAGCGTGGCGTAGGTCTTGTCGCGGCCAAAATGACTCATGAGTGATCCTCCATGAGATTCCTTCCAAAGGACCAAACGAAGCGAAGACTCGGGTATACATAGTTTGTTAGACTTAAACAAGAAACCTTTGTGCAAATAGAAATCACCAATTCCTTTATGCTCCGAACATTGAGCGAAAATGTGTCCAAAGAAAGCATCGGTAGCATACAACTCTTTAATCTCATCCAAACCCAAGACACTAATGTCAAGACGTGTAAGTAGGTTGGCCTTGCGGGATAGAGCATCCGCTACCACATTGTCTTTACCTTTCTTGTATTTGATTACAAATGTGAAAGACTCAATGAACTCAACCCACTTCACATGTCTTTTGTTCAAATTTGTTTGACTTTTCAAATATTTCAAGGATTCATGGTCGGAATGAATGACAAATTCCTTAGGACGAAGGTAATGTTGCCACACATCCAAAACATGAACCAAAGCAAATAACTCTTTGTCATAAATGGGGTAGTTCATGCGAGCTCCATCTAGTTTCTCACTATGGTATGCGATGGGTCTACCATTTTGCATAAGCACTCCACCAATGCCCAATCCACTTGCATCGCATTCAATCTCAAATGTCTTAGAGAAATCCGGAAGGGTAAGGAGTGGTGCTTCGGTTAATAACCGTTTGAGCTCATTGAAAGCAAAATCATGTGCATTGCCCTAAATGAAAGGTACATTCTTCTTTGTAAGTTCATGTAGGGGGCAAGCAATTGTGGAAAAATCCTTGATGAAACGGCGGTAAAATCCGGCAAAACCAAGAAAACGTCTCAACTCCTCAAGTGACATCGGAAAAGGCCAAGTCCGAATTGCTTGTATCTTGGCATCATCAACTTCAACTCCATCGGAAGAAACAACAAAACCCAAGAAAACAAGTTTGTTGGTGGCAAAAGTGCGCTTAGAAAGGTTTAAATAAAGCTTTTCATTGCGTAGAACCAACAAAACTTGAGCAACATGAGAATTGTGCTCTTCCAAAGACTTGCTATAGATAAGGATGTCGTCAAAGTATACCACAAGAAATTTGCCAATAAAAGGACGTAAAACATGATTCATGAGACGCATAAATGTAGAAGGTGCATTGGAAAGACCAAATGGCATGACGAGCCAATCATAAAGATCAAGCTTAGTTTTAAATGCGGTCTTCCATTCATCACCTTCACACATGCGTATTTGGTGATATCCACTCTTAAGATCAATTTTGGAGAATATAGCGGAACCACAAAGCTCATCGAGCATATCATCAAGGCGAGGGATAGGATGGCGATACCGAACGGTGATGGCGTTGATGGGGCGACAATCCATGCAAAGGCGAAGAGTGTTGTCGTGCTTGGGTACCAAGATGACGGGCACGGCACACGGACTCAAGCTCTCGCGGATGTGTCCCATGGCAAGAAGTTCTTGTATTTGCCGCTCGATCTCCTTTGTTTCTTCGGGGTTGGTGCGGTAAGGAGCGCGATTTGGTAGCGGTGCGCCGGGAACAAGATCGATGCGGTGCTCGATTCCGCGTAGAGGAGGTAGTCCCGGTGGCACGTCTTGAGGGAAGACATCTTCAAAGTCCTTCAAAAGAGACAACAAAGAAGGAGGAAGGTTTGTGAAAGTGTTAGTCATAGAAACTTCACCCTTGCATATGAGCACATAGTGGAGGGTGGATGGGTTTTCTCTCAACTCCCTTATCACTCTTTTGGTGGCACATAGTGTAAGTTTTGTGGGAACTATCTTTGAAGTGTTACTCTCATTTGGCTTGTGGCTCTCACTCACTTTATGGTGGGTCTCTCGCTCACCACTCGTCTCACTTGATGAACGATCTTGTTGTGCCCTTGCAATAGTCTTGGCGTTGTCGGCGATGACTTGACTTGGTGTCATGGGACGAAGGACGAAGGTCTTGTCGTTGTTCTTGAAGCTATAGTAGTTTGTCCTTCCATCATGCATAGCACCCTTGTCAAATTGCCATGGACGCCCAAGGAGTAAGTGACAAACGTTCATAGGCACAACATCACAATCAACCGTATCTTCATAGGCTCCAATCTTGAAGGACACTTGCACCATGTGTTGAATCTTGACGGCTCCGGTATCACTCAACCATTGCACATGGTAAGGATGTGGGTGCTTCTTGAACTTCAAGTTGAGCTTATCACAAAGTTCTTTGCTCGCTAGGTTGTGGCAACTTCCACCATCTATGATGACCTTGATGGACTTTCCATTGATTCCCGCTCTTGTTTGGAACAAATTGCATCTTTGGTCTTCTTCCACTTGAACATTGGTGGTTAGAGCTCTTGCCACAACCAAGGAAGGGTTGTTGTCGCCATCACAATAGATCTCATTTTCTTCTTCTTGAGCACTTTGCATTGTGGCTACCTTGTTCAAAGCATTGTACTCATCTTCACTCATAGATTCATACTCTCCCATGTCATTGATGATCATGACCTTCTTGTTGGTGCACTCAAAATGATATGGTGTTGCCCGATCTTCTCGTTGAGCACTTCGTCGGATGGTGGATAACTTGGTGTCACCGATGAACTCTCCTCGCTAGAACCCTGATGCCAATGCAGCAGCACTCTACCCTTTGGATATTCATGACTTCACACACTTGCGCACGTAGCCGTCGACCACGAAACGGTATAATTGCAATCTACTAATTCCCAGTGGAAAGAACAGATCACACTTCAATTGAGGTTCAACTCTCCAGATCGATACGAATTGGAGATGTGTACTTTCAGAGGAAAGTTTCCGCTGTTCAACTCGAACTAGGGTTTTATCTAAACGTGGTCTAAACTCATCTATGGCGGCTGGACTAGCATATAAAGGGATGGGGCGTACTGTAGCGTCGTACTGTAGCACGCTACAGTACCGACCTAGGGCAACCCCATCTGACTCGGACTCAAACCGGTTCGACCCAAACTAGATACAAACTGACCCAAAGGGTTGGGTTCAGCCTTAAGGCACGCAGGCCTGATGTGGCGCCTGCCCATGTATGGCGTGGTGGCCTCCCTGCCCCTTGGACGCTGCCTCCCTCTCCTCCCTCGCGTCCTCTTCAGCTTGTGTACTCCACGCCTTGCTCCTCTTGTTCCAGATGCTGCAGCTCCTCGCTCCCTCGTGCTATGCCTTCTTGTTCAACAAACCTGAGTATGCATACAAACAAAGACTTAGGCAGTAAACAATTCTCATGAACGAAATATTCAGATTCTATTAGGAGTGAATTCACCTGTTGTTCTAATAGCTTTGCACGAGCTCTTGTAATAGGACCAATTCTGATTTCATCATTGGACTTCTTTGCAGCAGCTTGGTGATCATCATCATGAGGTGAAGATGTGTCAAGTGTATGGAAAAACACAGTACCGTGCAAGGACTCTATTGAGCAGCCTGTGAGCAAAGAAAATAGCTAGTCTTATGGGTACGGTACCTAACAATTGCTGTAGAAAGGCGGTGGCTAAGTCTCACAAAGATCAATAGGAAAAACCTAAGAAAAGTGCAAAAACTAGACACACTGATCACTATTATACCGTGGCAGAAAAAACGGCGGAACACGGTGCCGTGGCAGACTCGGACTGCGAGTAGAAACAGGACACGCGCGTACCGTGGCAGAAAATCTGCGGGAAAACGGAGCCGTGGCAGACTCGGATGCGGCAGCGGAAACCAGTCCAACTCGGGACGGCGGCAGGAGAAAACACGGAAACGATTCCGATTTCGGATCGGGTCGCGGCAGAGAAACGACGATTTTGGTTGCCGCGGCAGAACTCGAATCCAACTCGGAAACAAGACCCAAACTAGGACTCGGTAACTAATTTTTTTTTTTGGTATTTTTGATATGGACTCGGAACAGAAAGAAACAAGGACTCGACTTGGAATTGGAAACTAGACCTAACGTGAAACCTAAAAACAACTCGGAATAGACAAGAACCCTAACCCTAAACACGAAGACACAAAAAAGAAAAACAGGGACGCAATGATCAACACAAACAGCAACTAGAAGATGCAAATTGGGTTGATCTAAGGCTATGGCACGAACTAAACCTAATCTTTTTGTGTGGCTTTTTCTGGATAGGAATAAAAACACGAACTAATCTACGGTATGATATGTGGATGCTCACCGAGTAAACCTGGAAATCTGATACCAGATGATATGGTGTTGCCCGATCTTCTCGTTGAGCACTTCGTCGGATGGTGGATAACTTGGTGTCACCGATGAACTCTCCTCGCTAGAACCCTGATGCCAATGCAGCAGCACTCTACCCTTTGGATATTCACGACTTCACACACTTGCGCACGTAGCCGTCGACCACGAAACGGTATAATTGCAATCTACTAATTCCCAGTGGAAAGAACAGATCACACTTCAATTGAGGTTCAACTCTCCAGATCGATACGAATTGGAGATGTGTACTTTCAGAGGAAAGTTTCCGTTGTTCAACTCGAACTAGGGTTTTATCTAAACGTGGTCTAAACTCATCTATGGCGGCTGGACTAGCATATAAAGGGATGGGGGCGTACTGTAGCGTCGTACTGTAGCACACTACAGTACCGACCTAGGGCAACCCCATCTGACTCGGACTCAAACCGGTTCGACCCAAACTAGATACAAACTGACCCAAAGGGTTGGGTTCAGCCTTAAGGCACGCAGGCCTGATGTGGCGCCTGCCCATGTATGGCGTGGTGGCCTCCCTGCCCCTTGGACGCTGCCTCCCTCTCCTCCCTCGCGTCCTCTTCAGCTTGTGTACTCCACGCCTTGCTCCTCTTGTTCCAGATGCTGCAGCTCCTCGCTCCCTCGTGCTATGCCTTCTTGTTCAACAAACCTGAGTATGCATACAAACAAAGACTTAGGCAGTAAACAATTCTCATGAACGAAATATTCAGATTCTATTAGGAGTGAATTCACCTGTTGTTCTAATAGCTTTGCACGAGCTCTTGTAATAGGACCAATTCTGATTTCATCATTGGACTTCTTTGCAGCAGCTTGGTGATCATCATCATGAGGTGAAGATGTGTCAAGTGTATGGATGTCCTCATCACAAAAGATTTGTGCCCTTGTCCGCCACACTTGTAGCATTGCAATAGTCTTGTGCCGGACGAAGATTCTTGAGGCGCCTTGGTAGCGGGGGGCATTTTCTTGAAAGGTTGAGGCGCTTGAGGTGTCGATGTAGAGACTCTTGGAGGACCTCGAGTGTTCGCTTGAGGAAGAGCTTGTGAAGATGTAGGAGTTGATGAAGAAGGCTTGTTGGCGTAGAATGCCTTTGTCTTGAGGTATTTGAGCTCTTCAAGCACGTGGCGCTCGGCCTTGGAAGCTTGATGTACTAGCTCAACCAAAGAGGCATATGGTTGGAACTCCACGATCTTCTTGATGGGATAGTTGAGGCCATTCATGAAACGAGCCATGGATTGCTCTTCGTACTCGTTGACATTGGCTCTCATCATGGAGATTTCCATCTCCTTGTAGTACTCGTCAACCGACTTCAAACCTTGCTTCAACTCTTGCAACTTCTTGTATAAGTCTCTAGTGTAATGGCTTGGCACGAAGCGCTTGTACATTGTTTCTTTCATTTCAACCCAAGTGTCAATTGGTTGTTGGTGGTTAGCGACACGAGCATCTTGTAGTTGTTCCCACCACAAGAGGGCATACTCTTCAAACTCCATCGAGGCTAAGGCAACCTTCTTTTTGTCGGAGAAGCGTTGCACACGGAAGATCTTGTCAACCTTGAGTACCCATGAGAAGTAAGCTTCCGGATCACTTGTGCCGTAGAACTTGGGTATGTCAAAGCGGACGTTGGTCAAGTCATCATAGTCGTCACGGTGGCCACCACGTGGGAATGCACGTCCACGTCTCCTTCGGTTGAGTCCATCACCATTGTGTTGGCTTGACTCGTTATCACTTGACTCGGAACGTTGGTGTTGGTGACGATCATGAGGAAGCTCTTGACGAGGCGCATGTTGAGGAGGTAGCTCTTGTTGAGGAACGGGTTGCTCGACATTGTTCGCATTGTCATGGTTTTGATGACGTCCTTGTTCACCAAAGTCATTCGCACCCGGAACGCCATTGTCATTAGCCAATGGGTCATGACGAACGCGTTGTGGCGGTGGTGGAGATGGTATGCGTTCGCGACGTTCATCATTTTGGTGAGGTTGTTCTTGATGCGCATTGGCATTGTTCGCGTGAAGATCATGTGGTTGTTCAACGTGAGGAGGAGGTCGTTCATGGGCGTCGCGCCTTGATCATGTTGACGTTCTTGTCGAGGTTCATGACGTCCATGACGTGCTTGTGTCGACCTTGAGGTGCTTCTTGTACGGCTTGAGTGTGAAGAGCTCGTTGTCGCACAAGGTTGTTGATAGCTTCGGTCAACCGCTCCATATTTGCTTCTTGAGCATGCATGCGGTCGTTGAAGGTGTTCTCTTGATTTTGAAGACGGCGCTCGTAGCGTCCTAGGTTGTCACGAAGAAAGTGTCGCATGCCAACAAGCTCCGATTGTGTGACATAGCCATGATCACCGCGAACTCCACCATGGATTTCCTCATCCGAGCTTGAGCTTCCGTTTGTACTTCCCCTAAACATTTTCTCAAGATCAAGTGAGATGTGTGGTAAAGAAAAACCAAGACAAACTATATCCCAAGTATAATGTGGCTTGAGAGGAGAGTATCCGGTTCTAACACCCAACACACACACTTATGAGGATAGGAAGGTATGAAGTGGCAAACGAAACAAGCAAACCCGCGACAAGTATATTGTCAAAGGTAGAGAAAATCCACAATGATCAAATTACCAAAGAAACTCCAACCACAAAGTATCAAGAAACACACACAAAAGCGAATAATGGGGTTGGGCGACCAAAGGGCGAGCACTCGAAGATAGACAACCTAACGAAGACTACGTGCTCAAATGTCACCCAACACAAGAAGGACGCTAGCTCAATTGCTTTTTGTGGGCAACGGATTTGCACAAGAGTTAACACTCACACTCACTTTGGCGGTCTTAGCTTTGTCGCAACCTACAAGAGATGGACTTGGCACCACTTGATTCTTTTCTTTTCTCTTCTTTTTTTTTTTGATTTTGCTTTTTGACGATGATTCCTTCTCTTTTGCTAGTGCCAAGCTCTCTAACGATACACACTCGCCAATACTTTGAAGACAAACACTCAACACGTGCAATGCCTCGCAATATCACCGAGCTAGTCCAATAGGTTAAGTTGCGCGAAAGGAAGAAGGGCTCACAACGGAAATGATGGTGGGGGAAAGTCGAGTCCTTGGTGGCGTCGTCGCTTGGCGTTGATGATGCGTGCTGCGGAAGCTTGTCGATGTCGTAGACGTAGAGCACACCAAGAAAGGACTCAAACCAAAGAGGAAATGCCAAAACGAACCGAGGAAAAGAAAAATTTCTGCAAAAATTGGCCCTGGCGGTAGTACCGCTTACCGGCGGTAGTACCGCTGCAGTCGAATCTGCTCGAGTTTGACTCGATTTTGGGGATTTGGGCTCCAAAATTTCCTCGAATCCGTGGGAAATGGCAAAATTAAGGCTAGGGAACGCAAACAAAGGTGGAGGGGGTCCTAAAGCAACAGATCCATGGACAAAAACTACCAAAAACGCAACGAATCGACAGATCGGCTCGAATCAAGGCAAGGCTATTTTTGGTGGAAATTTTCGAATTTCTCAAAAACGAAGAAAAATTTGGTGGATTTTGGTGGAAACACAAAACAAATCCGTGTCAACCTAGAGCTCTGATACCATATGATGCGGGTAGGTCCCGATTTTCACGGATTTGTACGGAGGGAAGGATGAACACGAAGAACACGCGAAGAACGAAGAACACAAAAGAGGGGAAATCAAACACACAAGGGTAAATAGCAAGTAGCAACCCGGCAAGACTCGATTGGTAACAAATCCCCGAGGGCAGCCCCCAATCCTCCTCTCCCAAGCACACCTTACTCTTAGGATTGTTTGTCCAATTGGTCAATCCAACCAATCCAACCTAGCCACCTAAAGATGGAAGATTAGCAAGTAATCGCAACTACAAGCGGAGCCTTGGTATCCACGCAGGGATCTTCTCCTCAAGAGGAGGCCTTGGTTCATCTCCACATGTGGAGGTCTTGATTCATCTCCATAGGAGGAAAGAGACACTTTGAGAAGAAGGAGCAAGGCTCTACTTTAGTTCCCAAATCATAGTCTAACCCTAGATCTAGTCCAAGGAGTGCTATTTATAGTCTAGATCCAAAACGAGGCGAAAGGATAAGGTTACACGGGTCCTGTCCCGAACTCATGCCCGCACTGGCGGTAGTACCGCTGGGTTAGCCGGTGGTACCGCTGGTGCGGGCAGGCGTCGCTGCTCCCCACGTCGCCGGTACCAGTTGGTACCGCTACTGGTGCCGCTGGCGGTACCGGACGTCGCGTCTGAAGCGCCGTTTTGGCGGTAGCTGGGGCGGTAGCACCGCCGACGTGGGGGTCGCCCGTCCCACGTCCCCGGTACCGACCGGTACCGCTGCCGGTGCCGCTGGAGGTACCGCCGGCGTGGGTTGAGGCCTTGCTGACTGGGCCAGGGGCGGTAGTACCGCTTAACCCGGCGGTAGTACCGCCTCCTGGGGTTTCTTCTTCCTTCTTGTCTTCTTCTTCCTCATCATCTTGGCTCGATCCTTGTCCATCTTCCGCGCTTCCTTGGGAGTCTTCATAGGGGTCTTCAAGTCCATCATAGCTGAGCACACACAAGGTATCCGAATGAAGTAGCAACCCATTCAAAGGAGTGTCGAGATCACACATGGATAGGAGCGAGTTCACCTTGTCATGAAGTGCCTTGACTCTTGCTCTCGTCATTGGGCCACTTGTTGTAGGAGACGTAGGTCGGGCTACATCAGTAAGGAGGGTTCATATACTCCTAGATGGCTATGAGGGGTCCACGTGGGTCAGATGACGTATGGAGGGTCCTCATACTCCTAGATGGCTAGGAGGGGTGCACGTGGGTCAGATGACGTAAGGAGGGTCCGTATACTCCTAGATGGCTAGGAGGGGTCCACGGGGGTCCAGATGGCTAGGATTGTCGCCCTTGCTTTACAATGACCTAAAAGTGCTACTGATACTCATAGATGGCTGGGATGGGTGCACGAGGGTCAAATGACGTAAGGAGGGCCCGTATACACCTAGATGGCTAGTGATAAGGGGTGGCCCGATCTTCTCAGTGAGTCGATGGTGGATTTGGTGGGTGATGTAGATAACTCGCGGATGCTCTCGAACTCTCCGGCTGTTCCCCGTTGCCAATGCAACTGCTCTTCAACCCAATGGATATTCGCAACACCACACGCTGGTGCAACGTAGCCGCCGACCACGAAGCGGTTTTGCAATCTGCTAATTCCCAATGGAACAACAGATCACACTCAAACTTTGGTAGCAAACTCTCCAGATCGCAACAAAGTGGAGAGGGGAATTCCTGATCGCAGCAAAGAGGAACTCGATTTCAGATGAATGCTTAAAAGCAAGTTCAATCTAGGGTTTTGTTTAAACGTGGTCTAACCTAAAATACAACGCAAGGCTATATATATATAGCCGGACACCAACGGAACCAACGCGTAGGTCGGTTTACAAGCTGAACGTATCTTTGGTGAGTCGATGGTGGATTTGGTGGATGATGTAGATAACTCGCGGATGCTCTCGAACTCTCCGGCTGTTCCCCCGTTGCCAATGCAACAGCTCTTCAACCCAATGGATATTCACAACACCACACGCTGGTGCAACGTAGCCGCCGACCACGAAGCGGTTTTGCAATCTTCTCAGTGAGTCGATGGTGGATTTGGTGGATGATGTAGATAACTCGCGGATGCTCTCGAACTCTCCGGCTGTTCCCCCGTTGCCAATGCAACAGCTCTTCAACCCAATGGATATTCGCAACACCACACGCTGGTGCAACGTAGCCGCCGACCACGAAGCGGTTTTGCAATCTGCTAATTCCCAATGGAACAACAGATCACACTCAAACTTTGGTAGCAAACTCTCCAGATCGCAACAAAGTGGAGAGGGGAATTCCTGATCGCAGCAAAGAGGAACTCGATTTCAGATGAATGCTTAAAAGCAAGTTCAATCTAGGGTTTTGTTTAAACGTGGTCTAACCTAAAATACAACGCAAGGCTATATATATATAGCCGGACACCAACGGAACCAACGCGTAGGTCGGTTTACAAGCTGAACGTATCTTTCCTCATCTCTCTTAATGGGCCTTCCTAATATTAAATAATCCTGCCCATTTATTTTCCTTGGACGTTGCAATCAAGTGCATGCAATCAGCCAACTCCCTCTCGTGCAAATTCTCCTTTCGTACGTACTGGGGCTGCCACGACCTGGCCACCATCGATCACTTCATGCACTCCTTGGCCAACATAAGTGCAACGCACATGCATGGCAAGCTGGGTCCCACGTTCATGCATGATGTGGTTAGCACATGCATGTAGATTAATTAGCACGTCCAAGTTCTTGTGCTTTGTGGCTAATTTCCGTATCTTGGTCGCCGTCCTCGCGTGTCTGCTGGTCGCCGTCCTCCCTCTCCTCCCGCTGGCGCCATTTCGACGGATGCCAAATCTAATCAAATAATAATACAATGATTTAGATAGTATATAATTCTGAGATATCAAAGTATTATTTTTAACAAGGAATAAATTCACCTGATAATAATCATCAGTTAGGCTTAATATTTCCTTCCAGTTCAAACATGAATAACCACTATAATTCATAGATATATCCTCACCATCCTCCTTTCTTCAAGAAAAGCCGTCCGCGGCTTTGGATAAGCTGAAAGTGGAAGAAACAAAAAGAACAACGTGTACGCAGAGTATATGTATATATAACAGATTGTACCATTTTTGTGTACATGATTATTATTCCCAGTATTTAAGAAACAACTCAATTTGCAGATATAAGTGAAGTACAAATCAGCATGAGACAAACACGTCCTATGTGTATAATCATATTCCAATCGAGCAAGATCATAACAGTCCAACAAAGGTGCTGCCTTGTTTTGCTGTAATACATCAACTAGACTAGAATACATCATAGTATCATGAAAATTTAGTATCGTCTCAAAGCAAAAAGATTCCGGCACATGGCATATACGACCGAAAACACCAAGGTTTAATTCAGCAATTTTATTATATGTAATGCATATGTGATCCACCAAAAAATTCTCATTCATGCTATAGTCACCAATTAAATAAAATCTGAAGTAATTGGCATAGGTGCTAGAATTTAAACATGAAATTTCAGAAATCTTATTCATAGCACAACTCACTGTAATAGGTTCATCTAGCATGATATAATACAAAATATCAGTCGGTGGTATTTTAGCAAGGATTTCTTTATGTGTAATCAGTACCACATGATCAAAATTCGAATTTAGCAATTTATCACATGGTGCCGAAATACGTTTGTATATCAAATCACAAGAATCAACCAGCAAAGAATTATACTCACAAAGTGGCGCGCTTGCTGGCTGCAGCTCCGAATCAGTACCTATGTCAATGGCAATCTCCTCAGATGTAGTAGGTACTGTAACATCTTCCTCTTGTGGTGATGCAGGTTGTAGACTTAACGGCTCCCTTTCTTCAAAAGCAACCTGCATATCACAAGAAACAACACTAGAAGTAGAGATAGTTACATTAGCAGAAATATCCTCACATGTCCTATCATCTACTACACTCATGTTGTATTGTTCTCTCATACTCTCAAAGTGTATGCACTCAACCTCACGTGTAGTGGAATCACACAGCTCACTTTTTATAACACTCTCACTCAATTTGGCTATGTGGCGCTCATTCTCACATGGGTTTTGATGCACAAGTAGCTCAACAGTTTTCAGATTCGGACACTCCACAACCATGCTCTTGTTCGTTTTTGACATTAAAAACTCTTTCTTCTTTTCCTTCCGAACAAGATGAAATGCATGAAAATCGTCTTCAGGTGTAGGTTGTAAGTATCTCTTCCTCATGTTCCAAATGATGGAAAAACCATCAACACCACGTGGACAACTTGCTTTAAATTGTCTCCACCACGGTGCTCCCAACATGATGTGACAAGAATCAAGTGCTACAGGAGATATATCACATACCACAACCTCGGTGTGCTGTCCTATGGTAATAGGAACCTCAGCCTTGTGTGAAATTTGGAGTGCACCATACGCAGAAGCTAGGAAATAAGGCTCGGAAAGGTAACATGTACTAAGCTGCAACTTTTCAACGACTTCAATGCTGACTAAATTAATAGACGAGAATCTCTCAATGGTTACAGCAGCAACTCGTCCACAAATAATGGCATTAAAGTGGAATAGACCATTTCCTTGGATTGGACAACTTTCTTCCTTCCAAAAAGATGCACTACAAAATTTTCGTTTGCTAGTCTCAAAATCACCCTTGTATTCTGCCATGGTTAGTCAACACAAATATGTATGAATATGGTGGAACTCTCACAACTCACTCAAAAACCGAAAGAAATCATGTATCTTACCGTTCCAAAGTGAATTAGGATAGCTTACCACTCGTAGGGGCAGAACGTGCACGGATGGGATGAAGCGAATATTATGGGTATCAAAGTGGCACACAACAAACCAGGGTATTTAGTGGAGCTTGGTAGGGATACCTAACAACACCGATTCACAAAGCCTAGTGCTGATCGTATGACACAAGAGACACTCGGAAACGCACACGGTGGAGATAAATGGGGCAATTGCAACTCTGAAAATGAGCTAAAAAATAATATATGTCGGAGTAATGCTCGTGTTGCAATGCACAGGAGAGACGCTAGCAAAAGCTCAATAATAAGGGCACAAGATTGCTCAAAACTAATTAGCGCAAGGCAGTAGCTCCAAATAGACTGAGATCACAATAATTTCCGGCCTTTTATTTTCTTCGCGGTACTGTAGCTACAGTATTTCCGAACTCTTTTTTCTCTTTTTTTTTAATACTCTCTTTCTCTTTTCGCTCGTTACTGTAGCTACAGGAATTTCGGAACTTTTCTTTCTTCTTTTTTTTTTTTCTCCCTTTTTCTCTTTGAACTAGGCCACAGAAATCTGTCACGGGAGCAACTAAAAATAGACTGCCAAAAATAATGCACTTTCCAAAACTTACGTGAGCAGCCCTTGAGCAAACAGGAAAAGCTAGTCTCGCTAGGATTGTTTCTAAACGCAAACGGAGAGATAGGCTTGTACGTAAGGCTGGCAAAAAGGAAAGACACAAAACGGTGGCTTGTAAAGTCAAAGATGCTAAACAACCTAGCACACGATACGGACAAGAAAAAGGAAATTCGAAACTGAACTGGACTCCAACACGGACACGGGACAGTACAAAAACCTGACCTTCTAGGAACGCGTGCATGCACAAGATAAAGAAACCTACTCGGCCACGATCTGCGTGCGGCAGCAGAACAACAGCAGGTTTTTTTTTTTAAACGGCGTAACAGCAACGCGATCGACTTTCGATTAGACGAAACGTAACAGATTAGAACTCTGACGGACTCCGACGACACGAAAACTGACACAGAAACCTAGAAGCTACTATGACTCAGATCGGAAGAAAAAGTAACGCGAAAAAAAACACACGATCAGCAACTAAACTCGATGAAACGATGCGATCTAAGGCTATGGCAAATATTTTTGTGGGGCTTTTTCTGTATAGGACGAAAATATGTAAATTTACGGGATGGATTTGTGGATGCTCACCGAGTAAACGCTGGAGCTCTGATACCAAGATGATAAGGGGTGGCCCGATCTTCTCAGTGAGTCGATGGTGGATTTGGTGGATGATGTAGATAACTCGCGGATGCTCTCGAACTCTCCGGCTGTTCCCCCGTTGCCAATGCAACAGCTCTTCAACCCAATGGATATTCGCAACACCACACGCTGGTGCAACGTAGCCGCCGACCACGAAGCGGTTTTGCAATCTGCTAATTCCCAATGGAACAACAGATCACACTCAAACTTTGGTAGCAAACTCTCCAGATCGCAACAAAGTGGAGAGGGGAATTCCTGATCGCAGCAAAGAGGAACTCGATTTCAGATGAATGCTTAAAAGCAAGTTCAATCTAGGGTTTTGTTTAAACGTGGTCTAACCTAAAATACAACGCAAGGCTATATATATAGCCGGACACCAACGGAACCAACGCGTAGGTCGGTTTACAAGCTGAACGCATCTTTCCTCATCTCTCTTAATGGGCCTTCCTA
The DNA here is from genome assembly GCA_947311845.1 of Poa pratensis. Taxonomy (NCBI): domain Eukaryota; kingdom Viridiplantae; phylum Streptophyta; class Magnoliopsida; order Poales; family Poaceae; genus Poa; species Poa pratensis. The sequence continues at coordinate 48,690,111 of CAMZMU010000080.1, read as the reverse complement.
ATATTAAATAATCCTGCCCATTTATTTTCCTTGGACGTTGCAATCAAGTGCATGCAATCAGCCAACTCCCTCTCGTGCAAATTCTCCTTTCGTACGTACTGGGGCTGCCACGACCTGGCCACCATCGATCACTTCATGCACTCCTTGGCCAACATAAGTGCAACGCACATGCATGGCAAGCTGGGTCCCACGTTCATGCATGATGTGGTTAGCACATGCATGTAGATTAATTAGCACGTCCAAGTTCTTGTGCTTTGTGGCTAATTTCCGTATCTTGGTCGCCGTCCTCGCGTGTCTGCTGGTCGCCGTCCTCCCTCTCCTCCCGCTGGCGCCATTTCGACGGATGCCAAATCTAATCAAATAATAATACAATGATTTAGATAGTATATAATTCTGAGATATCAAAGTATTATTTTTAACAAGGAATAAATTCACCTGATAATAATCATCAGTTAGGCTTAATATTTCCTTCCAGTTCAAACATGAATAACCACTATAATTCATAGATATATCCTCACCAGCTAGGATTATCGCACGAGCTTTATGATGACCTAAAAGTGCTACTGATACTCCTAGATGGCTGGGAGGGGTGCACGTGGGTCAGATGACGTAAGGAGGGTCCGTATACTCCTAGACGGCTAGGAGGGGTCCATGGGGGTCCAGATGGCTAGGATTGTCGCACGTGCTTTAGGATGACCTAAAAGTGCTACTGATACTCCTAAATGGCTTGGAGGGTGCACGTGGGTCAGATGACGTTCGGAGGGTCCGTATACTCCTAGATGGCAAGGAGGGGTCCACGGGGGTCCAGATGGCTAGGATTGTCGCACATGCTTTAGGATGACCTAAAAGTGCTACTGATACTCCGAAATGGCTAGGAGGGGTCCACGTGGGTCAGATGACGTATGGAGGGTCTTCATACTCCTAGACGGCTAGGAGGGGTCCACGGGAGTCTAGATGGCTAGGATTGTCGCACGTGCTTTAGGATGACCTAAAATTGCTACTGATACTTGTCGATGACTGGGTGGGGTGCACGTGGGTCAGATGACGTAAGGAGGGTCCGTATACTCCTAGATTGTTAGGACGGGTCCACGGGGGTCCAGATGGCTAGGATTGTCGCACATGCTTTAGGATGACCTAAAACTGCTTCTGATACTCCTAGATGGCTGGGAGGGGTGCACGTGGGTCAGATGACGTAAGGAGGGTTCGTATACTCCTAGATGGCTATGAGGGGTCCACGTGGGTCAGATGACGTATGGAGGGTCTTGATACTCCTAGATGGTTAGGAGGGGTCCACGGGGGTCCAGATGGCTAGGATTGTCGCACGTGCTTTACGATGACCTAAAAGTGCTACTGATACTCCTAGGTGGCTGGGAAGGGTGCACGAGGGTCAGATGACGTAAGGAGGGTCCGTATACTCCTAGATGGCTAGGAGGGGTCCACGGGGGTCCAGATGGTTAGGATTGTCGCACTTGCTTTACGATGACCTAAAAGTGCTACTGATACTCCTAGATGGCTGGGATGGGTGCACGAGGGTCAAACGACATAAGGAGGGTCCGTATACTCCTAGATGGCTAGGATTGTCGCACGTGCTTTAGGATGACCTAAAAGTGCTACTGATACTCCTAGATGGCTGGGAGGGGTGCACGTGGGTCAGATGACGTAAGGAGGGTCAGTATACTCCTAGACGGCTAGGAGGGGTCCATGAGGGTCCAGATTGCTAGGATTGTCGCACGTGCTTAAGGATAACCTAAAAGTGCTACTGATACTCCTAGATGGCTGGGAGGGTGCACGTGGGTCGGATGACGTTAGGAGGGTCCGTATACTCCTAGATGGCAAGGAGGGGTTCTGTAACACCCCGACTTTCACTAACCGGTTTTTCTGAAAAAGGGGTGAACTAAAATTTTTCGAAAACCTTTTAACTTGGATTTCTCTGGGTTTTATCAAAACTCATTTGAACTTTTGGTGACTGATGTATCTCTCTTTGTCCCAACCCCGGGAATATTCTCTGAATATTTCTGATCACCTTTGAACCCGTCCATTAGGGTTTTCTGTATAAAACCTTCATGCCTTTTCTATAGAAAACAAAAACCGATATACCGCCTCTCCAAAGCAACCATCGTTTATCTTGCTTAGAAAATTCCGCCAAAAATCCCAGAGACACCTATCATCATGTATATCACATATATGCATGAACATCGCCATGACCTATGCAACTTTTCAGATTGAAGAAATTACCAAATCTGCCACTACCGGGCCATTAAAACCAAAACCCTACTTCCCCTCCACCATAAATCTTGTACACCTGAGGAAGTGTTTCATATCCCCTTATAAGCCACCCCAAGAAATTTGGGATCATTTGGATCAACTTTTTCTTGTAGGACACCCATCGAACACCTTCTGCCCTTTTCGAAACCCGAAAATGTTTAAACAAGAAACTTTCTCCAAATTGAGTGAAACTGGACCACATTGCTCACATCCCAGTAGAACACCACCAGCAAAAATCCCAGCTCCATTGGGTTAGTGGAAGTCCCTTTTCTTTGCATCGAACACCTTGAGGGCATTTGAAGTTTTCAAAACTTTGCACTGGCCTTTTGCTCCTATTTGATGTTTGGCTTGCTAGATGTTGTGTGTAGTTGTAGTTTAACCTTGTGACGCAACCCGTTTCCTTTTTGGTGCCCTGGATCATCGGGAACGCGACGATGTCGATCACGGCGTGCTCTGGACATGCCACTGTCGGCATGCTCCTATTCAAACCCTAGCCCCAGCCCTATCCTCTGCTGCAGTACGTCCACGTGCGCTACTGCACCTCCAGCTCGACCCTCCCTATCCTCTCCCCCTCCTTATCCCTCCCCTGTAGCCGGAGAACGCAAGCCATGACCTCAGCGAGTAATTTAATGGCCGCCACGGCCACACCAAACTCTCCTCTCCTGCGTATATAAGAGCACCCCGAGCCCTCTGCTGCACTCACCACCTCCCTACCTCTCCCCAGACCCCTCACTCTCTCGGTTTCGTGGAGAAGTGAGCTCGCCGAAGCTCTGCAAGCTTCCGCGGCCGAAACCCTAGAAACTCTTAGGTGGCGAGCACAGCGGCCTCCTGCCACCGGCAGAAGCCCCCACGGGCGAGGTTCGTCGCGAAGGTTCCGTTCGTGCCCTCGCCGAGGTCCCCGGGCCACCCCCTGGCCGGCGCCGTCGCCGTGCCGAAGCTGCGCCGCCATGGCCGTGGGGCCGAGCTCGAGGAAGCACGCGGGAGGCGCCCCAGCCTCCGGTTCCGCCCCTGCTGGAAGCGGTGGGGTGCGGCGGGCCCGTCCTGGCCGCCGGCGTCCGCCCTCGGCCACCCGCTCGCCGGCGTTAAGCCCACCCGAGCCACTGCATGCGTGCGTGCGGTGTGGCTTCGAGCCAGAAGAAGGAAGAAGGAGAAGGAAGGGAGAGAAGAAAAAAAAGAAGAAGGAGGAGGGAGAGAGACCGACAGGTGGACCCGACCCCACCTGTCGGGTTAAGTGGAAGCGCCCGGGCAGGTTTCCATTTTCCCGCGCGGAAAACGTATTTCCAGAGAAATACGCTTCCGGCCCAGCCCAGTTGAAAGCAGCCCGCGCTGTTTTTTTCCTCTCTGGTGAGCGGCGGATAGTTATTCTTCGCACGTCAATAACTTTTGAACCGTAGCTCCAAATGAGTCGATTCAAATTTGTAAATTCTTAGTTTGAAATGCTCTGTCCAGTAGTATCGGTTTTACCTTTTTGTAAAATACTTGTATGCTCAGCACCCTTGTGTGCATGCGTAGGTATTCCGCGGTACCCGCAAACCGAGACCCTAAACCGCGATGTCCGTGACCCCCCAAGCCAAACGGTGTCGATCTTCGGAGGCAAGCTAACCCTTGCTATGAGCAGTCCCGCAATGTTGTTTGTTTATTTGTTTATTGCCATGCCGAGTATTTATATTTGTCTACGTTTGGTATATATATTCTGTCGGTCTGTTATTGTTTACGTTCAATATGAAACTTGTAATATTGTCATACCTTGTTGTATTTTGCTTTATAATTGCTTAACTGTGCCTCACCCCCATTCCGAGGCGATGACCGGAGGAACCGTCACAGTCAAAGGAATGGGGAAATAATACAACTGTGCGCCCCACACTTGCGTGGCTTTGTTTGCTTCTTCTTCTTCGCCGAGGTGAGGAGCGGACGAATGTCGTCTTATGATCCTCGGAGTTGGGGGCATTTGCCAAAAGAGTTATTTGCTTCTTCTCCCTCCATCAAACGTGGTTGGCGTAAGCCCGCCTGGACTGCGACGCTTGGGACATTTGCTTTCCATTTGGTTCTTTTGCCAAGACTGCTGACACCACGTCGGGTTAATCCTTGAGTGGAATGGATGCTTTCTTTCTTATGAGTGCTTTTCGGTTCATTTTGGAGACTACCTGCCCTACCAACTTTGGTAGTTGATCTGTGATGGCGCTGGTCGGTGGTATCGCCGCCGTAGTCACCGATCGACGCCAACAACCTGTGTTATATTTTGTAGTTGATCTGTGATGGCGCTGGTCGGCGGTATCGCCGCCGTAGTCACCCGGTCGACGCAAAACCACTTGTGCTACCTTTTGTATTGATCTGTGATGGCGCTGGTCGGTGGTATCGCCGCCGTAGTCACCCGGTCAATATAAACAAACGATGGCTTGAAATATCATGTTGCTAATGTCTTATTATTTGATGATATATTATTATGATATTATGATTGTTGTGTTGGACTAATCCTCTGTTGTTTGAACTTGTTATGATGAAACTTGATTAATGAAACACCCCTCCAAACATCGATAGGGTCAGTCCATAGTGCCACTAATCTGAACATCGAAAGCACTGCCACTGTCGCTCATATGGGCGGGCCTTGACCTACGTAACCTATTGAGCCTCCTTTGATGCTACCATTTTGGCAAGACTAGTCGGTTACCTTTGTGGTCGGGGCTAGTCTTGTGAAGGTTCCGGAGCTAGGCGTCGCTCATCTGTTGGGGGCGTGCCGGATTCACTTCGTCATAAGACATAGAGTTGTGTCGGTAGCTATACAAGGAGTGTCTTGGTAGCGTGAACGGTCGGGTGAGTGTATCTTGCTGAGTTCGCCTTAAGATGATATCCTAAAGTACCGGCTGAGTGTGGTGCACTTAGATGGGTGGTATCTGCAACCTCTCGAGAGTGTCAAATCTGGATGTCTAGCCTCGTTCCAAGGTTATGGAACAACAGTTCAGTGTCGGTCACACTATTGTCTTTGTCGAGTCAGGAGGTTAAACATAAGTTCGGTTTGAAAGAAAGTTGAACAACCTGATTTCACTAAATGAACAATAAGATGATGCAGGGAATGCTACTTGAGATGTGATTGTGAACCAGGTTTAGGGATGGCGGAGTGATGCGTTGGGGAGCCTATAGTTAGGCCAGAGCCCACGTCAACCGTGCGTGCCTAGAGTGAAATGATGAGGCCAGTGGGCCTAGCAGTGATCACAGGTGCTGTTGTGTATTATTTGGTACCCACTTGGTACACCCGTTTTCTCGTCACAGGTAAGCCTTTTGTCTGATTGCCGGTGCACGATCCAACCCCACCTGGCTTGGATTCTGTACTGGTGATACCCCCGTTGCTTGCTTATGACATGGTTGGTTGCCAATGCCATGCTACCTTATGTCATGTATCTAGTGTACACCTTGCCATGTTGTAGGATTTTATTTCCAATGTATATCTTGTTGCATGATTGTTGGATTGTTTGTGGTGAGTGGCGATTCTTGCTGAGTGCATACAAATGTACTCACGGGCCTTGTGATTGTGGCCAGATTTTGGGCGAGGACTCAACTTCCACCTTAGCAAGGACAAGGAGCAGGAGCATGCTAGGATCAGTAGCCCAGCCAGATACCTGTGGGGTGGAGCCGCTCCAAGCCGTTGCCTTAGCCGTCTTCGCTGCCAGTTAAACTCTGTCCTGGGCCATGCTTGGCAAGATATTTCGTAATGCCTCGATGGCCTTGTAAACCATTTGTAGCACTGTTGTGCCTGATTGTGTAATGATTTCCGCTATGTTGCATTGTCGTAACGTGCGGCCAGATATCTTGGGCTGGCGCACGGGGCGACTGCCTCTCTGGAAATATGTGCCAGAGCGGGGTGCCACAGGTCCACGGGGGTCCAGATGGCTAGGATTGTCGCACGTGCTTTAGGATGACCTAAAAGTGCTACTGATACTCCTAGATGGCTGCGAGGGGTGCACGTGGGTCAGATGACGTAAGGAGGGTCCGTATACTCCTAGCTAGCTAGGAGGGGTCCACGGGGGTCCAGATGGCTAGGATTGTCGCACGTGCTTTAGGATGACCTAAAAGTGCAACTAATACTTCTAGATGGCTCGGAGGGGTGCACATGGGTCAGATGACGTAAGGAGGGTTCGTATACTCCTAGATGGCTAGGAGGGGTCCACGGGGGTCCATGATGTAGTGCAACCTGCCCTAAGCAACCCAACACATCCCATGTCGTAATCGAACTCAAAGGTGAACTCATTCCTCTACGATAACCCACTTTGTGTCCCTTTGGATGGTATACTACTTGAGCATCTACCCTTTTGTTATGCTAGGTTTGATACGATGAGTACGGACAACCGGGAAGATGCCAAGGAAGACCAAGACTCAAGATCATCCAAGGCGTACGCATGGAAGAGGAGGAGGAAGCATCAAGACGAAGGAGAAGGGGAGAAGAATGGGAACAAGTCCCAGGCGGCGGTACTACCGCCGGAGGCAGCGGTACTACCCCAGCCAGCGGTACTAGTGCCGCGGCTGCCGCCGAAAACGGCCCTCTGTTCGATCTACCGGTAGCGCCAGCGGTACTGCAGGGGTACTACCGCCGTCCAGTGGTACTACCGCTGGGCCTGGCGATACTACCGCCCGAGTTGACTTCAGAAGCTGCTAAAGGCCTGCCCAGCGGTACTACCGCTGGCTCCAGCGGTACTACCGCCGCGTCGGGGATCTGTCGGGCTGAGGACCCGTATCACCTCACTTATCCACCCCTATCCTACCTAGACTATAAATAGAACCTCCCCATCTAGATCTAGGGTTAGACTAAGATTTGAGAACTAAAGTAGAGCCTTGCTCCTTCTTCTCAAAGTGTCTCTTTCCTCCTATGGAGATGAATCAAGGCCTCCACATGTGGAGATGAACCAAGGCCTCCTCTTGAGGAGAAGATCCCTGCGTGGATACCAAGGCTCCGCTTGTAGTTGCGATTACTTGCTAATCTTCCCTCTGTGAGTGGCTAGATTGGATTGGATTGGTTGGATTGACCAATTGGACAAACAATGCTAAGAGTAAGGTGTGCTTGGGAGAGGAGGATTGGGGGCTGCCACGGGGATTTGTTACCAATCAAGTCTTGCCGAGTTGCTACTTGCTATTTACCCTTTGTGTAGTGATTTCCCCTCTTTTGTGTTCTTCGTTCTTCGCGTGTTCTTCGCGTTCATCTTTCCCTCCGCTCAAATCCGTGAAAATCGGGACCAACCCACATCATATGGTATCAGAGCTCTAGGTTGACACGGATTTGATTTGTGTTTCCACCAAAATCCACCAAAATTTTCTTTGTTTTTGAGAAATTCGAAAATTTCCACCAAAAATAGCTTGCCTAGATTCGAGCCGATCTGTCGATTCGTTGCGTTTTTGGTAGTTTTTGTCCATGGATCTATTGCTTTAGGACCCCCTCCACCCTTGTTTGCGCTCCCTAGGCTTAATTTTGCCAATTTCCCACGAATTCGAGGAAGTTTTGGAGCCCAATTCCGCCCAATTTTGAGTCAAAATCGCGCAGATCCGCGCGCAGCGGTACCTCCAGCCGTACCGGCGATACTACCGCTAGGCAGCGGTACTACAGCTGGGGGCAGCGGTACTACCGCCATGGCAGATTTTTCAGAAATTTTTTCTTTTCCTCGGTTCGTTTTTGGCATTTCCTCTTTGGTTTGAGTCCTTTCTTGGTGTGCCCTACGTCTACGACATCGACAGCTTCCGCAGCAACGCATCATCAACGCCAAGCGACGACGCCACCAAGGACTCGACATTCCCCACCACCATAATCCGTTGTGAGCCCTTCTTCCTTTGGTGTACCCTGACCTATCGGACTAGCTCGATGATATTGCGAGCCATTGCACGTGTTGATGTTTGTCTTCAAGTATTGGCGAGTGTGTATCGTAAGAGAGCTTGGCACTAGCAAAAGAGAAGGAATCATCGTCAAAAAGCAAAAAAAAAAGAGAAAAGATAAGAATCAAGTGGTGCCAAGTTTCATCTCTTGTAGGTTGCGACAAAGCTAAGACCGCCAAAGTGAGTGTGAGTGTTAACTCTTGTGCAAATCCGTTGCCCACAAAAAGCAATTGAGCTAGCATCCTTCTTGTGTTGGGTGACATTTGAGCACGTAGTCTTCGTTAGGTTTCTATCTTCGAGTGCTCGCCCTTTGCTCGCTTTTGTGTGTGTTTCTTCATCATTTGTGGTTGGAGTTTCTTTGGTAATTTGATCATTGTGAATTTTCTCTACCTTTGACAATATACTTGTCGGCGGGTTTGCTTGTTTCGTTTGCCACTTCATACCTTCCTATCCTCAAAAGTGTGTGTGTTGGGTGTTAGAACCGGATATTCTCCTCTCAAGCCACATTATACTTGGGATATAGTTTGTCCTGGTTTTTCTTTACCACACATCTCACTTGTTCTTGAGAATGTTTAGGGGAAGTACAGACGGAAGCTCAAGCTCGGACGATGAAATACATGGTGGAGTTCGCGTTGCTATTGGACACCTTCTTCGGGATGGCTTACGCCACTATGAACGACGTCGTCAAGCTCTAGAAGCCAACTTCAACGACCGCATGCATGCGCAAGAAGCGTCTATGGAGCGCGTGTCCGAAGCTATCAACAACCTTGTGCAACATCGCTCGTCTTCAAGCTCGCGCCGCACAAGGCACAATACAAGGTCGTCACAATCAAGGAATACATGTCATGGTCCTCGTCAAGGTGAACCACAACAAGATCTTCAAGATAACCCAAGGCGCAACGGTCATGAACGACATCGTCATCACGTGGAACATCCACGTTCTCCTAGCATGAACAATGCCAACGCGCATCAAGAGCGTCACCGCCCTAATGGGGAACGTCATGACCGCATACCATCACAACCACCGCAACAACGCGATCGTCATGGACGTCATGAACCTCGACAAGAACGTCAACATAACCCAAGGCGCGACGCCCATGAACGACCTCCTCCTAACGTTGAACAACCATGATGCGGGTAGGTCCCGATTTTCACGGATTTGTGTGGAGGGGACGAAGAACACGAAGAACAACGGATGAACACGAAGAACACACAAAAGGGGAATCACACAAAACAAGGGTAAATAGCAAGTAGCAACCCGGCAAGACTCGATTGGTAACAAATCCCCGTGGGCAGCCCCCAATCCTCCTCTCCCAAGCACACCTTACTCTTAGTATTGTTTGTCCAATTGGTCAATCCAACCAACCCAACCTAGCCACCTAAAGATGGAAGATTAGCAAGTAATCGCAACTACAAGCGGAGCCTTGGTATCCACGCAGGGATCTTCTCCTCAAGAGGAGGCCTTGGTTCATCTTCACATGTGGAGGCCTTGATTCATCTCCATAGGAGGAAAGAGTCACTTTGAGAAGAAGGAGCAAGGCTCTACTTTAGTTCTCAAATCATAGTCTAACCCTAGATCTGGAGGGGAAGGGCCTATTTATAGTCTAAGTCACGAGATGGGCGAAAAGTGGAGATACAAGGCCGCGTGGGCCCGTCAAGCGTGCAGGCTGAAGTCTTTAGGGAAACCGGCCTGGAGGCCGGCCGAGGCTGGTGTGGAGGCCGGCTGGAGTCGTGCTGAGGCCGGCTGTCTTGGGCAGGGGCCCGGCCCTGGGTCCGGCCTAGGCCGGCTGGAGGGCTGGTTGCGTCGGGCGGTAGGCCGGCCTGTGGCCCGGCCTAGGCCGGCCTGGAGGCCGGTTGGCTCTGGAGGTAGCCCGGCCTGGGGGCCGGCTAGCCAGTTTCCACAGCTCCTTCTCCTTCGTCTTGCGACGTCTCTTGGCCATCTTCATCACTTCCTTGGAGATCTTCGTAGGGGTCATCAGGTCCACCATAGCTGAGCACACACAAGGTATCGGAATGAATTAGCAAGCCATTCAAAGGAGTGTCGAGATCACACATAGATAGGAGTGAATTCACCTTATCATGGAGAGCTTTGACTCTTGCTCTTGTCATTGGGCCACTTGTTGTAGGAGCCATAGGTTGGGCTACATCATCTCCCCCCCCCCTTGGAAAAGAGTCGTCCTCGACTCTTGGTCATCCTCATCGCTTGATGTTCCAAGGTATGGCGATAGGTCGGCGACGTTGAAGGTGTCATGGACCAAGTGTTTGGAGTTGGAGATGTCGATCTTGTAGGCATTGTCGTTGATGCGCTTGATAACCTTGAAAGGTCCATCTCCACGAGGGTGAAGCTTGGACTTCCTTGCATCCGGAAAGCGATCTTTGCGAAGGTGTAGCCACAAGGTCTCCTTCTTCAAATATCATGGCGCGCTTGTTTTGTTCATCTTCGTAGCATGGTCTTTGTTGTGCTTCTCGAGTAGTTCTTGTTTCCTCATGGAGCTTCTTCATGTAAGCGGCTCGCTTGTCGAAGTCCATGTTAACTTGCTCACGGAGTGGAAGTGGTAGCATGTCGAGCGCGGTGTAGGGGTTGGAGCCATAGACGATCTCGAAGGGTGTTCTCTTTGTTGCGCGATGAAGTGCTCGATTGTAGGCGAACTCGGCGTGTGGGATGCACTCTTCCCAATTCTTCAAGTTAGGCTTGATCAACACACGAAGGAGTGTAGATAGGCTTCGGTTCACCACTTCGGTTTGGCCATCGGTTTGAGGGTGGTATGCGGTGGAGAATAGTTGCTTGATTCCCATCTTGGCCATCAAAGTCTTCCAAAAATAGCTCACGAACTTGGTGTCACGATCCGACACAATGGTCTTTGGCACTCCATGAAGACGGACGATTTCCCTGAAAAACAAAGTAGCAATGTGTGAAGCATCGTCGCTCTTGTTGCAAGGTATAAAGTGTGCCATTTTAGAGAAGCGATCAATGACGACAAAGATGGAATCCTTGTTTGTTTTAGTGCGTGGGAGTCCTAAGACAAAATCCATAGCTATATCGGACCATGGGTGATGTGGAATAGGCAATGGTGTATATAACCATGAGAGTTTAGAGTAGACTTAGCTTTGAGACATGTAGAACATCGTCGAACTAGGCGTTCCACATCACGCTTCATTCTAGGCCAATAGTAGTTGGTGGCGAGCATGGCGTAGGTCTTGTCGCGGCCAAAGTGACCCATGAGTGTTCCTCCATGAGATTCCTTCAAAAGGACCAAACGAAGCGAAGACTCGGGTATACATAGTTTGTTAGCCTTAAACAAGAAACCTTTGTGCAAATAGAAATCACCAATTCCTTTGTGCTCCGAACATTGAGCGAAAATGTCTCCAAAGAAAGCATCGGTAGCATACAACTCTTTATCTCATCCAAACCCAAGACACTAATGTCAAGACGTGTAAGTAGGTTGGCCTTGCGGGATAGAGCATCCGCGACCACATTGTCTTTACCTTTCTTGTATTTGATTACAAAGGAAAGACTCAATGAACTCAACCCACTTAGCATGTCTTTTGTTCAAATTTGTTTGACTTTTCAAATATTTCAAGGATTCATGGTCGGAATGAATGACAAATTCCTTAGGACGAAGGTAATGTTGCCACACATCCAAAACACGAACCAAAGCAAATAACTCTTTGTCATAAATGGGGTAATTCAAGCGAGCTCCATCTAGTTTCTCACTATGGTATGCGATGGGTCTACCATTTTGCATAAGCACTCCACCAATGCCCAATCCACTTGCATCGCATTCAATCTCAAATGTCTTAGAGAAATCCGGAAGGGCAAGGAGTGGTGCTTCGGTTAATAACCGTTTGAGCTCATTGAAAGCAAAATCATGTGCATTGCCCCAAATGAAAGGTACATTCTTCTTTGTAAGTTCATGGAGGGGGCAAGCAATTGTGGAAAAATCCTTGATGAAACGGCGGTAAAATCCGGCAAAACCAAGAAAACGTCTCAACTCCTCAAGTGACATCGGAAAAGGCCAAGTCCGAATTGCTTGTATCTTTGCTTCATCGACTTCGACTCCATCCGAAGAAACAACAAAACCCAAGAAAACAAGTTTGTTGGTGGCAAAAGTGCACTTAGAAAGATTTGCATAAAGCTTTTCATTGCGAAGAACCAACAAAACTTGAGCAACATGAGAAGTGTGCTCTTCCAAAGATTGCTATAATAAGGATGTCGTCAAAGTATACCACAACAAATTTCCAATGAAAGGACGCAAAACATGATTCATGAGACGCATAAAAGTAGAAGGTGCATTGGAAAGACCAAATGGCATGACGAGCCACTCATAAAGACCAAGCTTAGTTTTAAATGCGGTCTTCCATTCATCACCTTCACACATGCGTATTTGGTGATATCCACTTTTAAGATCAATTTTGGAGAATATAGCGGAACCACAAAGCTCATCGAGCATATCATCAAGTCGAGGGATAGGATGGCGATACCGAACGGTGATGGCGTTGATGGGGCGACAATCCATGCAAAGGCGAAGAGTGTTGTCGTGCTTGGGTACCAAGATGACGGGCACGGCGCACGGACTCAAGCTCTCGCGGATATGTCCCATGGCAAGAAGTTCTTGTATTTGCCGCTCGATCTCCTTTGTCTCTCGGGGTTGGTGCGGTAAGGAGCGCGGTTTGGTAGCGGTGCGCCGGGAACAAGGTCGATGCGGTGCTCGATTCCGCGTAGAGGAGGTAGTCCCGGTGGCACTCTTGAGGGAAACATCTTCAAAGTCCTTCAAAAGAGACAACAAAGAAGGAGGAAGGTTTGTGAAAGTGTTAGTCATAGAAACTTCACCCTTGCATATGAGCACATAGTGGAGGGTGGATGGGTTCTCTCTCAACTCCCCATCTCTCTTTTGTGGCAAATAGTGTAAGTTTTGTGGGAACTCTCTTTGAAGTGTCACACTCATTTGGCTTGTGGCTCTCACTCACTTTATGGTGGGTCTCTCGCTCACCACTCATCTCACTAGACGAACGATCTTGTTGTGCCCTTGCAATAGTCTTGGCGTTGTCGGCGATGACTTGACTTGGTGTCATGGGACGAAGGACGAAGGTCTTGTCGTTGTTCTTGAAGCTATAGTATTTGTCCTCCATCATGCATAGCACCCTTGTCAAATTGCCATGGACGCCCAAGGAGTAAGTGACAAACGTTCATAGGCACAACATCACAATCAACCGTATCTTCATAGGCTCCAATCTTGAAGGACACTTGCACCATGTGTTGAATCTTGACGGCTCCGGTATCACTCAACCATTGCACATGGTAAGGATGTGGGTGCTTCTTGAACTTCAAGTTGAGCTTATCACAAAGTTCTTTGCTCGCTAGGTTGTGGCAACTTCCACCATCTATGATACCTTGATGGACTTTCCATTGATTCCCGCTCTGTTTGAAACAAATTGCATCTTTGGTCTTCCTCCACTTGAACATTGGTGGTAAGAGCTCTTGCCACAACTGATGAGGATATATTCATGGATCACGATGATTTTAAATGTTTGAACTGGAAGGAAATATTAAATCTAATTGATGATTATTATCAGGTGAATTTATTCCTAGCTAAAAATAATACTTTGATATATGAGAATTATATACTACCTAAATTCTTGTATTATTATTTGACTAGATTTGGCATCCGTCGAAATGGCGCCAGCGGGAGGAGAGGGAGGACGGCGACCACAAGACACGCGACGGCGGCGACCACAAGACAAGAAATTGGCCGAGCTAATTCATCTACATACATATGTTGATTACGTATGCATGCAAGCAATACCCAGCCATGTGCCTATCGATACATGCATGTACTCATTATGCATTCACGTAATAGTGCTATTCAAGGTGGGGCCCAGCCATGTGGTACGGTGGGTACATGCAGCCCAAGAAGCAAGGACGTGGGATCCAGGATAGCAAGTCCATGCAGATTTTCTATTGGTCGGTTGAAGCAAAGATCAATTAGGATATTTTAAGTTAGGAAACTAGTAGTACTTTTCGGTTAAGATTCCTACGAAATAAGCGTCCAGGCTGTGCTATATATTTGGCTGTACGGTGTTGTAAAAGGGCAGACCACGTTTAAGATAAACCCTAGATTGAATTGCTTGAAGCTTTCATCTATCTTCGAGTTCCTCTGTGTTGCGCTTAGGAATTCAACCTCTCCACTGTGTTGCGCTCTGGAGATTATTGTTACCGAAGTTTGAGTGTGATCTGTCGTTCCACTGGGAATTGGGAGATTGCAGAACCGCTCGTGGTCGGCGGCTACGTTGCGCAAGCGTGTGGTGTTGCGAATATCCATTGGGTTGAAGAGCTATTGCATTGGCAACAGGGGAGCAGCCGGAGAGTTCGAGAGCATCTCGCGAGTTATTTACACATCCATCAACCATCCATCATCGGCTCACTGAGAGATCGGGCAACCTTATCATCTTGGTATCAGATTTACAGAGTTTACTCGGTGAGCATCCACAAATCCATCCCCGTAAATTTAGATTTATTTTCGTCCTATCCAGAAAAAGCCCCACAAAAATATTTGCCATAGCCCTAGATCGCATCGTTTCATCGAGTTTAGTTGCTGATCGTGTGTCCTTTTGCGTTTCTTTTCTCCGATCTGAGTCGTAGTCGCGTCAAGGTTTCTGCGTCAGTTTTCGTGTCGTCGGAGTCGTGGACTGTTTGTTTCCGTGGCGAAGTCGCCGCATCCCTGGTTGCGTCTGCTCTGCTCTGCCGCACGCGCTCGCGTGAGCTGTTGGTTTGGGCAGAGTTGTTCATGCGCCTGAGTCTAAGCAGCAAAGGAAAAGGAAGAGGCGTTTCCATCGGTTTGGGTTTCCAGTGTTGGTTTCCGTGCCGCACATGTGCGTTGCTGTCTCCGTGATTAATCACAAACCGAGTCTAGGTCTGATCCGAGTGATTACACTGCCGCGCGCGCTCCCAGAAAAAAATCACTGCCTCGTGAAGGCTTGGGCAGAGATCTTTTGCCTGCACGTTAGTCCAAGCAGCAAAAGGAAAAAGAACGAGAAGTTTGGATCGATTTGGTTTCCTGCCGTTCTCGTTCGGTGTCGTGCGCTGCTGTTTTCTTCCCTTTCCATCCACCGTTTCAATTTTTTATCCTTTGATCAGCCGTAGAAAGCCAATCTTCCTTTTGTGTCTAGAACTATCCTACCGAGACTAGCTAATCCTTTTTGCTCAAGGGCTGCTCACATAGGTCTGGAAAGTGCACAACAAAAAATTTGGCAGTCACGACTGTTTGCTCCCGTGGAATATTTGTGTGGCCAACTTATTAAAAAAAGGAAGAAAAAAAAGAGCCCTCAATCTTCCTTTTGTGTCTAGAACTATCCTACCGAGACTAGCTAATCCTTTTTGCTCAAGGGCTGCTCACATAGGTCTGGAAAGTGCACAACAAAAAATTTGGCAGTCACGACTGTTTGCTCCCGTGGAATATTTGTGTGGCCAACTTATTAAAAAAAGGAAGAAAAAAAAGAGCCCTGAAATACTGTAGCTACAGTACGGCGAAACTAAAGAGAGAGGAAAAAAAAGTGGCCGGATATTTTTTGATCTCAGTTCTATTTGGAGCATTGTTTTGCTATTTGTCTATCTGCCCTGCACTAGTAGAATTGAGCAATCTTGTGCCCTTATCATTGAGCTTTTTGCTAGCGTCTCTCTTGTGCATTGCAACACGAGCATTACTCCGACATATCATTTTTTTAGCTCATTTTCAGAGTTGCAATTGCCCCATTTATCTCCACCGTGTGCGTTTCTGAGTGTCTCTTGTGTCATACGATCAGCACTAGGCTTTGTGAATCGGTGTTGTTAGGTATCCCTACCAAGCTCCACTAAATACCCTGGTTTGTTGTGTGACACTTTGATACCCATAATATTCGCTGCATCCCATCCGTGCACGTTCTGCCCCTACGAGTGGTAAGCTATCCTAATTCACTTTGGAACGGTAAGATACATGATTTCTTTCGGTTTTTGAGTGAGTTGTGAGAGTTCCACCATATTCATACTGTGTTGACTAACCATGGCAGAATACAAGGGTGATTTTGAGACTAGCAAACGAAAATTTTGTAGTGCATCTTTTTGGAAGGAAGAAAGTTGTCCAATCCAAGGAAATGGTCTATTCCACTTCAATGCCATTATTTGTGGACGAGTTGCTGCTGTAACCATTGAGAGATTCTCGTCTATTAATTTAGTAAGCATTGAAGTTGTTGAAAAGTTGCAGCTCAATACATGTTACCATTCAGAGCCTTATCTCCTAGCTTCAGCGTATGGTGCACTCCAAATTTCACACAAGGCTGAGGTTCCTATTACCATAGGACAGAACACCGAGGTTGTGGTATGTGATATATCTCCTGTAGCACTTGATTCTTGTCACATCATGTTGGGAGCACCGTGGTGGAGACAATTTAAAGCAAGTTGTCCACGTGGTGTTGATGGTTTTTCCATCATTTGGAACATGAGGAAGAGATACTTACAACCTACACCTGAAGACGATTTTCATGCATTTCATCTTGTTCGGAAGGAAAAGAAGAAAGAATTTTTAATGTCACAAACGAACAAGAGCATGGTGTGGAGTGTCCGAATCTGAAAACAGTTGAGCTACTTGTGCATCAAAACCCATGTGAGAATGAGCGCCACATAGTCAAATTGAGTGAGAGTGTTATAAAAACTGAGCTGTGTGATTCCACTACACGTGAGGTTGAGTGCATACACTTTGAGAGTATGAGAGAACAATACAACCTGAGTGTAGTAGATGATAGGACATGTGAGGATATTTCTGCTAATGTAACTATCTCTACTTCTAGTGTTGTTTCTTGTGATATGCAGGTTGCTTTTGAAGAAAGGGAGCCGTCAAGTCTACAACCTGCATCACCACAAGAGGAAGATGTTCCAGTACCTACTACATCTGAGGAGATTGCCATTGACATAGGTACTGATTCGGAGCTGCAGCCAGCAAGCGCGCCACTTTGTGAGTATAATTCTTTGCTGGTTGATTCTTGTGATTTGATATGCAAACATATTTCAGCACCATGTGATAAATTGCTAAATTCAAATTTTGATCATGTGGTACTGATTACACATAAAGAAATCCTTGCTAAAATACCACCGACTGATATTTTGTATTATATCATGCTAGATGAACCTATTACCGTGAATTGTGCTATGAATAAGATTTCTGAAATTTCATATGTAAATTCTCGCACCTATGCCAATTGTTTCCGATTTTATTTAATTGGTGATTATAGCATGAATGAAAACTTTTTGGTGGATCACATATGCATTACCTATGAATGAATTGCTGAATTAAACCATGATGTTTACGGTAATGTGTTGAAATCTTTTTGCTATGGGAAAATAGATGTTTGTCGAGATAGTATGTTTCAATCTGATTTTGCACATACGTTCTGTTTGTCCCATGAGTTGTTGCCTAGGTGTGCTACAGATTTATGCTTCACTTATATTTGCAAACTGAGTTGCATCTTAAATACTGAAAATAATGGACATAACCATTTAACTGTTTGTGCTATTCGGTCATTACTTTGTTCTAAATATCAGAGTAGCGCAGTTGAAGCATGGTATCCAACATCTTTTGGTTTGCATATGTTGAGTTGGTTTTACCATGGTAGTATGAAATTTGATCATAGATCTTCTGTGAGGATACTAGATTTAATACTGAACAATAAGGCTTTTATACATATTTGAGCCTCATCACAATCATGATTATATGTGCTTCACTTATACTTGCAATTTCAGTTGCGTATTGTATATTGAGATTAATCGTCGTGTCAAGAAAAATGGTACAACATGCTATATATACATGTATTATGCGTATACGTTGTTCTTTTTGTTTCTTCCACTTTCAGCTTATCCAACGCCGCGGACGGCTTTTCTTGAAGAAAGAGAGGATGATGAGGATATATTCATGGATCACGATGATTTTAAATGTTTGAACTGGAAGGAATATTAAATCTAATTGATGATTATTATCAGTGAATTTATTCCTAGCTAAAAATAATACTTTGATATATGAGAATTATATACTACCTAAATTCTCGTATTATTATTTGACTAGATTTGGCATCCGTCGAAATGGCGCCAGCGGGAGGAGAGGGAGGACGGCGACCACAAGACACGCGACGGCGGCGACCACAAGACAAAAATTGGCCGAGCTAATTCATCTACATACATATGTTGATTACGTATGCATGCAAGCAATACCCAGCCATGTGCCTATCGATACATGCATGTACTCATTATGCATTCACGTAATAGTGCTATTCAAGGTGGGGCCCAGCCATGTGGTACGGTGGTACATGCAGCCCAAGAAGCAAGGACGTGGATCCAGGATAGCAAGTCCATGCAGATTTTCTATTGGTCGGTTGAAGCAAAGATCAATTAGGATATTTTAAGTTAGGAAACTAGTAGTACTTTTCGGTTAAGATTCCTACGAAATAAGCGTCCAGGCTGTGCTATATATTTGGCTGTACGGTGTTGTAAAAGGGCAGACTACGTTTAAAACCCTAGATTGAATTGCTTGAAGCTTTCATCTATCTTCGAGTTCCTCTGTGTTCGCTCAGGAATTCAACCTCTCCACTGTGTTGCGCTCTGGAGATTATTGTTACCAAAGTTTGAGTGTGATCTGTCGTTCCACTGGGAATTGGGAGATTGCAGAATCGCTCGTGGTCGCGGCTACGTTGCGCAAGCGTGTGGTATTGCGAATATCCATTGGGTTGAAGAGCTGTTGGCATTGGCAACAGGGGAGCAGCCGGAGAGTTCGAGAGCATCTCGCGAGTTATCTACACATCCATCAACCATCCATCATCGGCTCACTGAGAAGATCGGGCAACCCTTATCAAAATTTAAAATCATCGTGATCCATGAATATACCTCATCAACAACCAAGGAGGGATTTTTGTCGCCATCACAAAAGATCTCACTTTCTTCTTCTTGAGCACTTTGCATTGTGGCGACCTTGTTCAAAGCATTGTACTCATCTTCACTCATAGATTCATACTCTCCCATGTCATTGATGATCATGACCTTCTTGTTGGTGCACTCAAAAGATTTGTGTCCTTGTCCGCCGCACTTGTAACATTGCAATAGTCTTGTGCTGGACGAAGATCCTTGAGGCGCCTTGGTAGTGGAGGTACTTTCTTGAAAGGTTGAGGCGCTTGAGGTGTCGAAGTAGAGACTCTTAGGACCTCGAGTGTTCGCTTGAGGAAGAGCTTGTGACGGTGTAGGAGTTGACGAAGAAGGCTTGTTGGCATAGAATGCCTTGTCTTGAGGTATTTGAGCTCTTCAAGCACGTGGCGCTCGGCCTTGGAAGCTGATGTACTAGTTCAACCAAAAAAGCATATGGTTGGAACTCCACGATCTTCTTGATTGGATAGTTGAGGCCATTCATGAAACAAGCCATGGATTGCTCTTCGTACTCATTGACATTGGCTCTCATCATGGAGATTTCCATCTCCTTTAGTACTCGTCAACCGAATTCAAACCTTGCTTCAACTCTTGCAACTTCTTGTATAAGTCTCTAGTGTAATGGCTTGGCACGAAGCGCTTGTACATGGTTTCTTTCATTTCAACCCAAGTGTCGATTGGTTTGTTGGATTAGCGACGCGAGCATCTTGTAGTTGTTCCCACCACAAGAGGGCATACTCTTCAAACTCCATCGAGGCTAAGGCAACCTTCTTGATGTCGAGTAGCGTTGTACACGGAAGATCTTGTCAACCTTGAGTACCCATGAGAAGTAAGCTTCCGGATCACTTGTGCCGTAGAACTTGGTATGTCAAAGCGGACGTTGGTCAAGTCATCATAGTCGTCAAGGTGCCACCACGTGAATGCACGTCCACGTCTCCTTCGGTTGAGTCCATCACCATTGTGTTGGCTTGACTCTTATCACTTGACTCAAGGTTGGTGTTGGGACAATCATGAGGAAGCTCTTGACGAGGCGCATGTTGAGGAGGTAGCTCTTGTTGAGGAACGGGTTGCTCGACATTGTTCGCATTGTCATGGTTTTGATGACGTGGCCTTGGAGGATGACGAGGGTGACGTCCTTGTTCACCAAAGTCATTCGCACCCGGAACGCCATTGTCATTTGTCAATGGGTCATGACGATCACGTTGTTGCGGTGGTGGTGATGGTATGCGTTCACGACGATCATCATTTTGGTGAGGTTGTTCTTGATGCCATTGGCATTGTTCACGTGAAGATCATGTGTTGTTCAACGTGAGGAGGAGGTCATTCATGGGGTCGCGCCTTGGATCATGTTGACGTTCTTGTCGAGGTTCATGCCGTCCATGACGTGCTTGTGTCGACCTTGAGGTGCTTCTTGTACGGCTTGAGTGTGAAGAAGCTCGTTGTCGCGCAAGGTTGTTGATAGCTTCGGTCAACCGCTCCATATTTGCTTCGTTAGCACTCATGCGGTCGTTGAAGGTGTTTCTTGATTTTGAAGACGGCCCTCGAAGCGTCTTAGGTTATCACGAAGTGTCGCATGCCAACAAGCTCCGATTGTGTGACATAGCCATGATCACCGCGAACTCCACCATGGATTTCCTCTTCCGAGCTTGAGCTTCCGTTTTAACTTCCCCTAAACATTTTCTCAAGATCAAGTGAGATATGTGGTAAAGAAAAACCAAGACAAACTATATCCCAAGTATAATGTGGCTTGAGAGGAGTATCCGTTCTAACACCACACACACACACTTATGAGGATAGGAAGGTATGAAGTGGCAACGGAAATCAAGCAAACTCGGCGAAAAGCGTATTGTCAAAGGTAGAGAAAATCCACAATGACCCAATTACCAAAGAAACTCCAACCACAAAGTATCAAGGAAACACACACAAAGCGAATGATGGGTTGGGCGACCAAAGGGCGAGCACTCGAAGGTAGACGACCTAACGAAGACTACGTGCTCAAGTGTCACCCAACACAAGAGGGACGCTAGCTCAATTGCTTTGGTGGGCAACGGATTTGCACAAGAGTTACACCACACTCTCACTTTGGCGGTTCAATCTTTGTCGCAACTTACAAGAGATGATACTTGGCACCACTTGATTCTTATATTTTCTCTTTTTTTTTTTTGCTTTTTGACGATAACTCCTTCTCTTTTGCTAGTGCCAAGCTCTCTAACGATACACACTCGCCAATACTCGAAGACAAACACTCAACACGTGCAATGCCTCGCAATATCACCGAGCTAGTCCAATAGGTTCAAGTTGCGAGAAAGGAAGAAGGGTTCACAACGGATTTCGATGACGGGGAACTGCCGAGTCCTTGGTGTCGTCTTTACTTGGCGTTGATGACGCGTTCTTGCGGAAGCTTGTCGATGTTGTATACGTTGCACACACCGGAAAAGGACTCAAACAACAAAGGGAATTGCCAAAACGAACCGAGGAAACAAAAGACGAAAAGAAAATTTTATGGTGAAACCGGCCTGGGGGCCGCCTGGGCCGGCTGGGGGGCCGGTTGCGTCGGGATGGGGTCCGGGCTCTGGCCCGGCCTGGTCGGCTGTGGGGCCGGTTGAGCCTGGAGCTCGAAATCCGCGAGTTTTTGGGCGGAATAGCGACGCGAAAATCCTCGATTTCGTGGGAAATTGGAAAAATTAAGGCTAGGGAACGCAAACAAGGGTGGAGGGGGTCCTAAAGTAACAGATCTATGTATCAAAACTACCAAAAACATCAAATCGACCAAATCGCCCGAATCCCAAAATGGCTATTTTTGGTGGAAATTTTCGAATTTCTCAAAAACGAAGAAAAATTTGGTGGATTTTGGTGGAAACACAAAACAAATCCGTGTCAACCTAGAGCTCTGATACCATATGATGCGGGTAGGTCCCGATTTTCACGGATTTGTGCGGAGGGGACGAAGAACACGAAGAACAACGGATGAACACGAAGAACACACAAAAGGGAATCACACAAAACAAGGGTAAATAGCAAGTAGCAACCCGGCAAGACTCGATTGGTAACAAATCCCCGTGGGCAGCCCCCAATCCTCCTCTCCCAAGCACACCTTACTCTTAGGATTGTTTGTCCAATTGGTCAATCCAACCAACCCAACCTAGCCACCTAAAGATGGAAGATTAGCAAGTAATCGCAACTACAAGCGGAGCCTTGGTATCCACGCAGGGATCTTCTCCTCAAGAGAGGCCTTGGTTCATCTCCACATGTGGAGGCCTTGATTCATCTCCATAGGAGGAAAGAGACACTTTGAGAAGAAGGAGCAAGGCTCTACTTTAGTTCTCAAATCATAGTCTAACCCTAGATCTGGAGGGGAAGGGCCTATTTATAGTCTAAGTCACGAGATTTTGAGCATGTCTTGTCATGAGTTTATTGGTTTCTACCAATTTGGTGTTGCAACAAATATGTTGAAAACTTGCTCTTTCATGTGCTTTGTTTGCACCCATAATGATATTTTGGACATTCTTCATTGTGTGTTTTGCCAAACTCTTCGCTTATTGCATCAAGGATGATGACAAATTGCTCTTTCCAATGCCTTGCGTGAAATAATGATCATATGATCCAAATGAGATACCTCGATGGCATCCTCATATTGTTATGGAGTTTTTGTGTTCGCACATTTTGAAGATGTTGCATTGGATTGCTTGCACTTTGACCTTACACTTGCACTACATTTTCATATTCTGTGTCAAAAACACACAATGAAGAATGTCCAAAATATCATTATGGGTGCAAACAAAGCACATGAAAGAGCAAGTTTTCAACATATTTGTTGCAACACCAAATTGGTAGAAACCAATAAACTCATGACAAGACATGCTCAAAATCTCGTGACTTAGACTATAAATAGAACCTCCCCATCTAGATCTAGGGTTAGACTAAGATTTGAGAACTAAAGTAGAGCCTTGCTCCTTCTTCTCAAAGTGTCTCTTTCCTCCTATGGAGATGAATCAAGGCCTCCACATGTGGAGATGAACCAAGGCCTCCTCTTGAGGAGAAGATCCCTGCGTGGATACTAAGGCTCCGCTTGTAGTTGCGATTACTTGCTAATCTTCCCTCTGTGAGTGGCTAGATTAGATTGGTTGGATTGACCAATTGGACAAACAATCCTAAGAGCAAGGTGTGCTTGGGAGTGGAGGATTGGGGGCTGCCCACGGGATTTGTTACCAATCCAGTCTTGCCGAGTTGCTACTTGTTATTTACCCTTTGTGTTGTGATTTCCCCTCTTTTGTGTTCTTCGTTCTTCGCGTGTTCTTCGTGTTCATCTTTCCCTCCGCTCAAATCCGTGAAAATCGGGACCAACCCACATCAGTCCAGATGGCTGGGACCGGTGCACGTGGGTCAGATGACGTAAGGAGGGTCCGTATACTCCTAGATGGCTAGGAGGGGTCCACGTGGGTCAGATGACGTATGGAGGGTCCTCATACTCCTAGATGGCTAGGAGGGGTCCACGGGGGTCCAGATGGCTAGGTTTGCCGCACGTGTTTTAGTATGACCTAAAAGTGCTACTGATACTCCTAGATGGCTGGGAGGGGTGCACGTGGGTCAAATGACGTAAGGAGGGTCCGTATACTCCTAGATGGCTAGGAGGGGTCCACGGGGGTCTAGATGGCTAGGATGTCGTATGTGCTTTAGGATGACGTAAAAGTTCTACTGATACTCCGAAACGGCTGGGAGGACTGCACGTGGGTCAGATGACGTAAGGAGGGTCCGTATACTCGTAGATGGCTAGGACGTGTCCACGGGGGTCCAGATGATGTACGTATGGAGGGTCCTCATACTCCTAGATGGCTATGGAGGGGTCCACGGGGGTCCAGATGGCTAGGATTGTCCCACGTGCTTTAGGATGACCCAAAAGTGCTACTGATCCTCCTAGATGGCTAGGAGGGGTGCACGTGGGTCAGATGACGTATGGAGGGTACGTATACTCCTAAATGGCTAGGAGGGGTCGACGTGGGTCAGATGACGTAAGGAGGGTCCTGATACTCCTAGATGGCTAGGAGGGGTCCACGGGGGTCCAGATGGCTAGGATTGTCACACTGCTTTAGGATGACATAAAAGTGCTACTGATACTCATAGATGGCTGGGAGGGGTGCACGTGGGTCAGATGACGTAAGGAGGGTCCGTATACTCCTAGATGGCTAGGAGGGGTCCACGGGGTCCAGATGGCTAGGATTGTCGCACGTGCTTTAGGATGACCTAAAAGTGCTACTGATACTCCGAAATGGCTGGGAGGGGTGCACGTGGGTCAGATGACGTAAGGAGGGTCAGTATATTCCTATACGGCTAGGAGGGGTCCACGGGGGTCCAGATTGCTAGGATTGTCGCACGTGCTTTAGGATGACCTAAAAGTGCTACTGATACTCCTAGATGGCTGGGAGGGTGCAAGTGGGTCAGATGATGTTAGGAGGTTCCGTATACTCCTTGATGCTAGGAGGGCTCCACGGGGGTCCAGGTCGCAAGGATTGTCGCACGTGCTTAAGTATGACCTAAAAGTGCTACTGATACTCCTAGAAGGCTGGGAGGGTGCACGTGGGTCAGATGACGTTAGGAGGGTCCGTATACTCCTAGATGGCAAGTAGGGGTCCACGGGGGTCCAGATGGCTAGGATTGTCGCACGTGCTTTAGGATGACCTAAAAGTGCTACTAATACTTGTAGATGGCTCGGAGGGGTGCACATGGGTCAGATGACGTAAGGAGGGTTCGTATACTCCTAGATGGTTAGGAGGGGTCCACGGGGGTCCAGATGGCTAGGATTGTCCCACGTGCTTTAGGATGACCCAAAAGTGCTACTGATCCTCCTAGATGGCTAGGAGGGGTGCACGTGGGTCAGATGACGTATGGAGGGTACGTATACTCCTAAATGGCTAGGAGGGTCGACGTGGGTCAGATGACGTAAGGAGGGTCCTCATACTCCTAGATGGCTAGGAGGGTCCACGGGGGTCCAGATGGCTAGGATTGTCGCACGTGCTTTAGGATGACCTAAAAGTGCTACTGATACTCTCGAAATGGCTGGGAGGGGTGCACGTGGGTCAGATGACGTAAGGAGGGTCAGTATACTCCTATACGGCTAGGAGGGGTCCACGAGGGTCAGATGACGTATGGAGGGTCCTCATACTCCTAGATGGCTAGGAGGGGTCCACGGGGGTCCAGATGGCTAGGATTGCCGCACGTGCTTTAGGATGACCTAAAAGTGCTACTGATACTCCTAGATGGCTGGGAGGGTGCAAGTGGGTCAGATGATGTTAGGAGGTTCCGTATACTCCGAGATGACAAAGAGGGGTCCAGGGGGGTCCAGATTGCAAGGATTGTCGCACGTGCTTAAGTATGACCTAAAAGTGCTACTGATACTCCTAGATGGCTGGGAGGGTGCACGTGGGTCAGATGATGTTAGGAGGGTCCGTACACTCCTAGATGGCAAGGAGGGGTCCACGGGGGTCCAGATGGCTAGGATTGTCGCACGTGCTTTAGGATGACCTAAAAGTGCTACTAATAATTCTAGATGGCTCGGAGGGGTGCACATGAGTCAGATGACGTAAGGAGGGTTCGTATACTCCTAGATGGCTAGGAGGGGTCCACGGGGTCCAGATGGCTAGGTTTGTCGCACGTGCTTTAGGATGAACTAAAAGTGCTACTGATATTCTGAAATGGGTGGGAGGGGTGCACGTGGGTCAGATGACGTAAGGAGGGTCCGTATACTCCTAGATGGCTAGGAGGGGTCCACGAGGGTTAGATGACGTATGGAGGGTCCTCATACTCCTAGATGGCTAGGAGGGGTCCACGGGGTCCAGATGGCTAGGATTGTCCCACGTGCTTTAGAATGACCCAAAAGTGCTACTAATCCTCCTAGATGGCTAGGAGGGGTGCACGTGGTCAGATGACGTATGGAGGGTACGTATACTCCTAAATGGCTAGGAGGGGTCGACGTGGGTCAGATGACGTAAGGAGGGTCCTCATACTCCTAGATGGCTAGGAGGGGTCCACGGGGTCCAGATGGCTAGGATTGTCGCACGTGCTTTAGGATGACCTAAAAGTGCTACTGATACTCCGAAATGGCTGGGAGGGTGCACGTGGGTCAGATGACGTATGGAGGGTCAGTATACTCCTAGATGGCTAGGAGGGGTCCACGGGGGTCCAGATTGCTTGGATTGTCGCACGTGCTTTAGGATGACCTAAAAGTGCTACTGATACTCCTAGATGGCTGGGAGGGTGCAAGTGGGTCAGATGATGTTAGGAGGGTCTGTATACTCCGATGACAAAGAGGGGTCCACGGGTCCAGATGGCTAGGATTGTCGCATGTGCTTTAGGATGACCTAAAAGTGCTACTAATACTTCTAGATGGCTGGGAGGGGTGCACGTGGGTCAGATGACGTAAGGAGGGTCAGTATACTCCTAGACGGCTAGGAGGGGTCCACGAGGGTCCAGATTGCTAGGATTGTCGCACGTGCTTAAGTATGACCTAAAAGTGCTACTGATACTCCTAGATGGCTGGAAGGGTGCACGTGGGTCAGATGACGTTAGGAGGGTCCGTATCCTCCTAGATGGCAAGGAGGGTCCACGGGGGTCAAGATGGCTCGGATTGTCGCACGTGCTTTAGGACGACCTAAAAGTGCTACTAATACTTCTAGATGGCTCGGAGGGTGCACATGGGTCAGATGACGTAAGGAGGGTTCGTATACTCCTAGATGGCTAGGAGGGGTCCACGGGGGTCCAGATGGCTAGGATTGTCGCACATGCTTTAGGATGAACTAAAAGTGCAACTGATATTCCGAAATGGCTGGGAGGGTTGCACGTGGGTCAGATGACGTAAGGAGGGTCCGTATACTACTAGATGGCTAGGAGGGTCCACGAGGGTCAGATGACGTATGGAGGGTCCTCTTACTCCTAGATGGCTAGGAGGGTCCACGGGGGTCCAGATGGCTAGGATTGCCGCACGTGCTTTAGGATGACCTAAAAGTGCTACTGATTCTCCTAGATGGCTGGGAGGGGTGCACGTGGTCAAATGACGTAACGAGGGTCCGCATACTCCTAGATGGCTAGGAGGGGTCCACGGGGGTCTAGATGGCTAGGATTGTCGTATGTGCTTTAGGATGACCTAAAAGTTCTACTGATACTCCGAAACGGCTGGGAGGAGTGCACGTGGGTCAGATGACGTAAGGAGGTCCGTATACTCCTAGATGGCTAGGAGGGGTCCACGGGGTCCAGATGGCTAGGATTGCCGCACGTGCTTTAGGATGACCTAAAAGTGTTACTGGTACTCCAAGATGGCTGGGAGGGTGCACGTGGGTCAAATGACTAAGGAGGGTCCGTATACTCCAAGATGGCTAGGAGGGGTCCTCGGGGTCTAGATGGCCAGGATTGTCGTATGTGCTTTAGGATGACCTAAATGTTCTACTGATAGTCCGAAACGGTTAGGAGATGCACGTGGGTCAGATGACATAAGGAGGGTCCGTATACTCCTAAATGGCTAGGACGTGTCCACGGGGGTCCAGATGACGTACGTATGGAGGGTCCTCATACTCCTAGATGGCTAGGAGGGGTCCATGGGGGTCCAGATGGCTAGGATTGTCCCACGTGCTTTAGGATGACCCAAATGTGCTACTGATCCTCCTAGATGGCTAGGAGGGGTCCACGGGGGTCCAGATGGCTAGGATTGTCGCACGTGCTTTAGGGTGACCTAAAAGTGCTACTGATATTCCGAAATGACTGGGAGGGGTGCACGTGGGTCAGATGACGTAAGGAGGGTTCGTATACTCTCCTAGATGGCTAAGAGGGGTCCACGGGGGTCCAGATGGCTAGGATTGTCCCACGTGCTTTAGAATGACCCAAAAGTGCTACTGATCCTCCTAGATGGCTAGGAGGGGTGCACGTGGGTCAAATGACGTAAGTATGGTACGTATACTCCTAAATGGCTAGGAGGGTCGACGTGGGTCAGATGACGTAAGGAGGGTCCTCATACTCCTAGATGGCTAGGAGGGGTCCACGGGGGTCCAGATGGCTAGATTGTCACACGTGCTTTAGGATGACCTAAAAGTGCTACTGATACTCCTAGATGGCTGGGAGGGTGCACGTGGGTCAAATGACGTAACGAGGGTCCGTATACTCCTAGATGGCTAGGAGGGGTCCACGGGGGTACAGATGGCTAGGATTGTCGCACGTGTTTATAGGATGACCTAAAAGTGCTACTGATACTCCGAAATGGCTGGGTGGGGTGCACGTGGGTCAGATGACATAAGGAGGGTCAGTATACTCCTAGACGGCTAGGAGGGGTCCACGGGGGTCCAGATTGCTAGGATTGTCGCACGTGCTCTAGAATGATCTAAATGTGCTAACTGATACACCTAGATGGCTGGGTGGGTGCACGTGGGTCAGATGACGTTAGGAGGGTCCGTATACTCCGAGATGGCAAAGAGGGGTCCACGGGGGTCCAGATGGCTAGGATTGTCGCACGTGCTTTAGGATGACGTATGGAGGGTCCTCATACTACTAGATGGCTAGGAGGGGTCCACGGGGGTCAGATGACGTAAGGTGGGTTCGTATACTCCTAGACGGCTAGGAGGGGTCCACGGGGTCTAGATGGCTAGGATTGTCGCACGTTCTTTGGGATGACCTAAAAGTGCTACTGCTACTCCTAGATGGCTGGGAGGGTGCACGTGGGTCAGATGACGTTAGGAGGGTCCGTGTACTCCTAGATGGCAAGGAGGGTCCACGGGGTCCAGATTGTTTGGATTGTCGCACGTGCTTTAGGATGACCTAAAAATGCTACTGATACTTCTAGATGGCTGGGAGGGTGCAAGTGGGTCAGATGATGTTAGGAGGGTCCGTATATACTCCGAGATGACAAAGAGGGGTCCACGGGGGTCCAGATGGCTAGGATTGTCGCATGTGCTTTAGGATGAGCTAAAAGTGCTACTGATACTCCTAGATGGCTGGAAGGGGTGCACGTAGGTCAGATGACGTAAGGAGGGTCATATACTCCTAGATGGCTAGGAGGGGTCCACGGGGTCCAGATTGCTAGGATTGTCACACGTGCTTAAGTATGACCTAAAAGTGCTACTGATACTCCTAGATGGCTGGAAGGTGCACGTGGGTCAGATGACGTTAGGAGGGTCCGTATACTCCTAGATGGCAAGGAGGGGTCCACGGGGGTCCAGATGGCTCGGATTGTCGCACGTGCTTTAGGATGACCTAAAAGTGCTACTAATACTTCTAAATGGCTCGGAGGGGTGCACATGGGTCAGATGACGTAAGGAGGGTTCGTATACTCCTAGATGGCTAGGAGGGGTCCACGGGGGTCCAGATGGCTAGGATTGTCGCACGTGCTTTAGGATGAAAAAAGTGCTACTGATATTCCGAAATGGCTGGAGGGGTGCACGTGGGTCAGATGACGTAAGGAGGGTCCGTATACTACTAGATGGCTAGGAGGGGTCCACGAGGGTCAGATGACGTATGGAGGGTCCTCATACTCCTAGATGGCTACGAGGGGTCCACGGGGGTCCAGATGGCTAGATTGCCGCACGTGCTTTAGGATGACCTAAAAGTGCTACTGATACTCTAGATGGCTGGAGGGGTGCACGTGGGTCAAATGACGTAACGAGGGTCCGCATACTCCTAGATGGCTAGGAGGGGACCACGGGGGTCTAGATGGCTAGGATTGTCGTATGTGCTTTAGGATGACCTAAAAGTTCTACTGATACTCCGAAACGGCTGGGAGGAGTGAACGTGGGTCAGATGACGTAAGGAGGGTCCGTATACTCCTAGATGGCTAGGAGGGGTCCACGGGGGTCCAGATGTCTAGGATTGCCGCACGTGCTTTAGGATGACCTAAAAGTGCTACTGATACTCCAAGATGGCTGGGAGGGGTGCACGTGGGTCAAATGACGTAAGGAGGGTCCGTATACTCCAAGATGGCTAGGAGGGGTCCCTCGGGGGTCTAGATGGCCAGGATTGTCGCACGTGATTTAGGATGACCTAAAAGTGCTACTGATACTCCTAGATGGCTGGGAGGGTGCAAGTGGGTCAGATGATGTTAGGAGGGTCTGTATACTCCGAATGACAAAGAGGGGTCCACGGGGTCCAGATGGCTAGGATTGTCGCATGTGCTTTAGGATGACCTAAAAGTGCTACTGATACTCCTAGATGGCTGGGAGGGGTGCACGTGGGTCAGATGACGTAAGGAGGGTCAGTATACTCCTAGACGGCTAGGAGGGGTCCACGAGGGTCAGATTGCTAGGATTGTCGCACGTGCTTAAGTATGACCTAAAAGTGCTACTGATACTCCTAGATGGCTGGAAGGGTGCACGTGGGTCAGATGACGTTAGGAGGGTCCGTACTCCTAGATGGCAAGGAGGGGTCCACGGGGGTCAAGATGGCTCGGATTGTCGCACGTGCTTTAGGATGACCTAAAAGTGCTACTAATACTTCTAGATGGCTCGGAGGGGTGCACATGTCAGATGACGTAAGGAGGGTTCGTATACTCCTAGATGGCTAGGAGGGGTCCACGGGGTCCAGATGGCTAGGATTGTCGCACGGCTTTAAGATGAACTAAAAGTGCAACTGATATTCCGAAATGGCTGGGAGGGTTGCACGTGGGTCAGATGACGTAAGGAGGGTCCGTATACTACTAGATGGCTAGGAGGGGTCCACGAGGGTCAGATGACGTATGGAGGGTCCTCATACTCCTAGATGGCTAGGAGCGGTCCACGGGGGTCCAGATGGCTAGGATTGCCGCACATGCTTTAGGATGACCTAAAAGTGCTACTGATTCTCCTAGATGGCTGGGAGGGGTGCACGTGGGTCAAATGACGTAACGAGGGTCCGCATACTCCTAGATGGCTAGGAGGGGTCCACGGGGTCTAGATGGCTAGGATTGTCGTATGTGATTTAGGATGACCTAAAAGTTCTACTGATACTCTGAAACGGCTGGAGGAGTGCACGTGGGTCAGATGACGTAAGGAGGGTCCTATACTCCTAGATGGCTAGAGGGGTCCACGGGGTCCAGATGGCTAGGATTGCCGCACGTGCTTTAGGATGACCTAAAAGTGCTACTGATACTCCAAGATGGCTGGGAGGGGTGCACGTGGGTCAAATGACTAAGGAGGGTCCGTATACTCCAAGATGGCTAGGAGGGGTCCTCGGGGGTCTAGATGGCCAGGATTGTCGTATGTGCTTTAGGATGACTAAAAGTTCTACTGATACTCCGAAACGGCTAGGAGGAGTGCACGTGGGTCAGATGACGAAGGAGGTCCGTATACTCCCTAAATGGCTAGGACGTGTCCACGGGGGTCCAGATGACGTACGTATGGAGGGTCCTCATACTCCTAGATGGCTAGGAGGGGTCCATGGGGTCCAGATGGCTAGGATTGTCCCACGTGCTTTAGGATGACCCAAATTGCTACTGATCCTCCTAGATGGCTAGGAGGGTCCACGAGGGTCCAGATGGGTAGATTGTCGCACGTGCTTTAGGATGACCTAAAAGTGCTACTGATATTCCGAAA